>CALSCE010010638.1:7977273-8002717 GCA_943593645.1 Bovichtus variegatus
ACACACACACACACACACACACACACACACACACACACACACACACAGATAGAGAGGGACAGAGGATAAGAGGGAGCAGCTGTTGACTGTCAAAATGACAGTGTCGTTTTTTGGCCGCCACTTTCAGAATGTTCTGCTTCTTTGGCCCCAGCATATCATTCGTAACCCTGCCTCCACCCTTGACCTGGCCTCCAGTCCTGCATTGCCTCCCTTTAAGCTCTAGCGTTACAAAACATACACTTTCCAAGCACTTTGACGGATGGATTCTTTAGGAAAAATAGAAAAACAATGACAAATCTCTCAGTGTAGCATCTGGCCAAGCAAGAAAAACAACAGGGACAAAAAAAAAAACGGACAAGAGTTCATATTTCTCTTCTGGCCTTTGACATATTTTGTCTGAATTTAATTCACGTTATGTAACATCAGATCACAGAGGCACACGCTTCCGTTTAAGTACAATATGTCGACTATGTTGACCGAGTTCTCAGGTCAGGAGGTGAAAATGACCCCAACTCTCTCACATTGGAAAATCAAGCCATAAGAGAAATCAGAATGTACTGTAACTTTTAAATACAGTTTTGTACAAAAGATGAAATCTTCACTGAAGTCCTCACCCTCCTGTTCCCACTGATGTCCAGGCACCAGAACATTGTGGAGCTCCACACATGTTGCGAGTGGAAGCTCCAAAGTGCAGTGTAGGTGCTGCAGGGCTTTTCGGGAGGTACCAATTTAGTTTACACAAACAATTTGGGCCAACTTACAGGACTGCAATTGCAGCCCGTTTCAGAAACTTAACAGTTTCTGGTCCATAACACACAAGGAGACCGACTGTTAACTTTTTTAAAGTAAAGAAGAAAAGAAGGAAACAAAAGAGCCAGAACAGTTTAGAAGCCTCTCCTGTCTTTACGCATAAGGCAATGATTTGTTGATGTGAGCAAATAATGCTTAAATGATTCAGTAAAAATTATTTCTGAATGTTCTGAAACTATTGCATTGGACTGCTCTGCACATATTCCACCAATTTATAAAAAATTAAGAGTTAACGCCGCCAAACTAAACTGCATTTCGCACTAGATTGTTTTGTTTTCTTATCGATTTATACCTTTTGTCTTTGTGATCTTTTTTAATGGTTGTACATTTTAAAACTTAAGTCTGTACATAACTCAATACTGTACATACTATGAACATCTGTAAACCCACTTAAATTCTAATGTATTGACTCCATTGCTTGACCTGTTGCTTTAGTCATATTGAGATGCTTCAGTTATTCTTTGACAGTAAATAAAACAAAACTTCACGTTCAATTCCCAATAATTAGCCCAACAACATATTTACAACATGAAGCTACACTACAGTGTCATGTTGTCCCATAGTAGGACATAATATCACATGGCCTAAATCTCCTGTTACTGTGGCTTTTCTGTTGGATTTTACTGTCTACTTTCACTCATTTTCAAATCTAAAAGGCTGATAGGACGGTTAGTAAACAGGAACCAATCCTCCTGCATCATGTGAGTAACATTATTTTCTTCAACTCATAATTACGTCAAAGCTTTACTTGCAAACACATACAAAAACACAGACCTTACATTGTCCACTGTGTGCCACTTGTCTATGCAGTAGCCGTGTCAGATCTTGTGCCGTCATCCAAACTTTCAGAATGGGATGGGATTTTTTTTATTTTAATGGTGCCCATTAGAAGAGCAGTGCCTCCCAGTTAACAAAAAAAAAAAAAAAAAGAAAAACTTGTTTGTCTTCACAATTAAAGAGTCACTTGTTTAAGTGCAACAACCCTCCTCAGGGCTCTGGCCTGAAAGCATGCAAGTGTGTCATCAGTTCATTCTGGCAGAAGTCATTTTAGCTGTGAAGGTCTTATGATGACAAAGAGCTAATGGCACACACAGGCTTATGACTGAGTCGGTTTTTCTTGCGGCAGGAGAGGGGCATCGATTTTCTGTATTTTGCATAGCTATGCATGTGCACAAGGAGGTCAACCAGTTCATTTTGAAGCAAGCAATCACAGAAGGGGAAAAAAAACAAAAAAAAAAACGATGGCAGTGAGATTTTAAAACGCTTGACTATGAAAACAGACATTTTTTTTCTAACCTCATTTAATGCCAATCAGGTGCCAAATAAATCCACACAGTCCCTTCCCCTGTGAGCCTGTGCCTCCATGATATATATCCTGGAACCAAAAAAAGAAAAAGAAACAGCCACTCCTATCCTTATACGCACTGTATACACACACACACAGTGATAGATAGACTTGAACTATCCCACAGGCATGAACTAAAAATACAAGCCCTCACTGGTATTTATGACTGCTGAGAACTAGTTGAAGTGAAACATCAAGCATTAATGTGGGGTAGGCTGGCTTTTTTTGTTGCTGTAAACTGCAAGAAATTGTACAGCCTTGGGAGCGCAACACTCTCAAAAAGCCTGAGCTTAATGATATAGAAACTGGCATTGATAATTTGTCAACAAACATTCTGTTTCCATTCATGCTTTTCCCACAGTTGAAGGGTCTAACATTAACTGGGGATTTTTGGAGATACCACATTCATCGGGCTGCACGGTGCACATATGTCTTGCAAAATAAGGATGGGTAGAACAACTGACCTTTAGACAAATGTGTGTCTGTCTGTCTGTGTGTGTGTGTGTGTGTGTGTGTGTGTGGAGAGTTAATCACAGGCGTGGCAATGTACATCTCAGTTTATGCACATGCGTAAGTGTATACCATTTACATATATGCAAGCGTTCGCCTGAATGTGTGTATGAACAGTGTGTGTGTCCAATGATACAGGCCTGAGCCATTAGATGCTGCCTTTTTTTTTTCCTCCCTCTCATTAAAAAGGTGGAGCCTGGAGGAGTGTGCTGGAGGAGTGTAATCGAGATAATAACACGGTTGCACAGACAGCTGCTGATGGGGACTGCAGAGCTGAGCCAGGTTGGAAGTCAACACTGCTGAAAGTCAGAGTGCAAGTTCACTTGACAGCACATTCTGAAGACAGGACCCAACAGGCTGGGAAACCAGAGCGAAAGAGCAGATGTGAAAAGGTGGATGAAGTAGTGCACGTGTAAAGGAACACTCCACAAAATAATAAAAAAAAAAGAATTAAAAAAAACACACTGCCTGTTTGCCTTTAAGAAGTTTCTATGGAAGATGATTATACTGTAACACACAGAGCTGTCAACATACAATCAAACAAACTCATGAGCGGTCAGACTGCCGTAACATCTTAAGGTAACTGAATAGTTTGCTCAGTTTGTTCATTAACTGAGTTCTAAAGTGCTACAAACGTTTCCTGCACTCTGCGTAGTCAGTCCTCTAAAGATAGATTGTCAGTGCAGTATTCCTTCCTATGTGCACGATCACTCATGCACACACACACACACACACACACACACATCACAGCAGTCCATACCGACATCAGTTGCTCACTTTTTTTGCTTCTGAATCACTCAGGCATCCGCTTCCTGTTTGCCCCCACCCCAGGAGCCTAAGCCCCATGTAATCGTTCAACACCACGGCACTTCCTTTCCTCTGTCCCACCATCCTGCCGTCTCCCTCCGCTGGGAGCTGTTGACTCATGGTTGACTAAATCAACAGTTTCGGGTTAGAGGCATCCATCTGGACTGTGGTCGCCGCTGTGGCCTGCTGGTCATTTACCTCTTTACAGGAACAAACCCCTGCAGATATAGTCAACACACACAGACACTTGTGATAACAAACTGAGCTGCTTTTTTATTGGAAAACAAGCACTTTGACACCGTCGCACAGTCGGTGGAGCAAAATGGTGTAAACAAATAGTTTGTCACAAGTTCTGTTTTCAAGACCCGAGGGTTTTGGGAAGCACATATCCTACCATGCTCTGTTCTGAGAATTTACTTAGCCTGCCGATAAGTGTGACCGTCCTCTCTTCAAACACAAATAAAAATAACACTAGACAATTTATTTAGTTGCAAGCCAACGGCTGCATGTCAGAGTGAGAGAGCTCGCCGCATCTAGTCTTGCTCTTCAGTGGGTGCATGCAAACCTTTCGAGTTGGCAGCTGAGGTACTTAATGACTTACTCCTCCCTATGAGGAGCTAGAGCAAGAGCTGACATGTACAGGACAAATCTCATCTTTTTGTTCACAGTCAACCCATATCAAAGCACCCTCTTACCGTAATCTATTACTTCCTTCGGGCGCAGCCGAGAATAGATTACCGTCATTAAAAATGTAGAGGTACAGAGTTCATGAACCATTTGTTCTTAGCATGATAGCATGTCTGTTGCACAGACGGGTTGGAGTCAGACGATATATTTATGGAGGCTCACATTTGAACCTCAGTGATTTATGAAATCTACAATTTGCTCAAAGTAAAGCTCTGCGGATTTAAATCTCTGCACACGCAGCACTGCATGAACAACCATTTCTTTTTGATAGGTCCTTTCAAGCACACTCACTACATCAACACCTTAGAGATCAGGGAGTGTAGAACGTGGAGCCTGCCTGTATAAAAGTGTGCGCATGCGTGTGCTTACATCCTTATGAATGCACTGCGTGTGCATGCGTGTGTGCACGTGTGCTGCATTGCATTTTTCAGCTCTCCCATGACAGGGGGAATGCGAAAACATGACTCCCTTGGGATTGGAAACCATCTGCCTCACTTGTAATGAGCTTGTGCAGTGTCAGGGTGTTTACATTGCTTGCTTGGAAGAAAACAAACGGGCAAGACTTCATAAATCAGTTTCCTGTTCAGACCCCCAGAGTTTATGCGGCCACAGCGTAGTGCAATTCTCATCACTGATGTAATGAGTGACCTGTAGTCGGGGAAACAGCCAAAATGATTTGCCCACATGCAAAGGCTGCTCAATTTGACAGGTTCTTTGTGCTGTGGTGTCTTTTGGATGTTTTATCGGTGACTGTTGTGTCTGTCGAACGTGCAGAGCACTGTTGCTATGTTATCCATGTGTTAGTGTTGTTTTGTTTAAATGTTGACTTTTTCCAAATTGGACTGATTTGAAAAGATTTGTGAAAAATGCACAAAGTTTTTCATCCCCACTCCAAGGATATCCCATTTTTTTTTTTTTTTTTGCTTCATTGGTTGAAATGTAATAAACATCTCCTCAGAGAAAGAAAAATTCCAGCACTGCAGCTGTGAGGTCCGACTACAAAGCAAGCAGGGCAAGACTGCGTAACCCCCCCACCCCACCCCACCCCACGCCTAGACAGTTCACCTCTCTCACAGCACGTAGCCTGCTTTTAGACCTTTAGACCGCAATCCTCCTGGATTCAATCTGAGGAGCTGCAGCATTAGCTGTAACATGAGAATGAAGCCACTGTATTAACGTGAAAATAAATGGATGGAGGGAAATGTGCCTTCCACGTCCAAGAATAATGACTATGCCGTTAACATTCCTCTATATGGATTCCAAATCAAAACAGTTTGCTCTGACTAGGTTTCATTGAATGTTAATAAGATTAAAAAGACCTTTCATTTAATACGGCATGTGTAAATGAATTTTCAGCTTCCACATGTTTTCTATATGGGCTCAAAAATCCTTCTTACGCTTGCTTAAAAGTCGAAGGAGTGCTCTTGGTCAACACCGATGTGTATTTTCAGCATTCTTAGCTCAGGTTGACTCATCTTCGCATCATCGCATCA
Organism: Bovichtus variegatus; assembly: GCA_943593645.1. Taxonomy (NCBI): domain Eukaryota; kingdom Metazoa; phylum Chordata; class Actinopteri; order Perciformes; family Bovichtidae; genus Bovichtus; species Bovichtus variegatus. The sequence continues at coordinate 7,982,926 of CALSCE010010638.1, forward strand.
TCTTCAGCGTCCAGAAATAGAATCAACGACTGTTTGTATGGACAGTACGGTATAGGGGGTAATGTTTAGCCCGGAGGCTCAACAAGGCCAGACGTGCAATCTTGAGAGTTCACCCCAGGACATATGAGTGGAGAAAATAAACCATTACAGGCTCACAAAGTATTCACTGGAAGCAATGGGGCAGTTTGCGTGTGCGTGTGCATGTGTGTGTGCGTTGATGCATGCAAGTGTGCAGTGGGAACAATAAACACAGCTTGGAGCCTTGAACTCTTAACCACAGGCTGTTATGCCAGTGTTAATACATATTGGAGCATAAACACAGCTGACACCTTGTCAAAGTTGAAAAAAATTTAACTAATTTGCCAGCACACCATTCGCCCTTGGAATAGAAACATGGTGATTGAGGGAGGCACCAGTTAGGCCGATTAAAAAAAATGCATTTTTATTGTGCAAATGTTTACGCCTAAATGTGTACACCCTGACAGAAACCGTTCCTCAGATATTCAGAGAGGTTAGAGATGTTGCCTTTAGTGTTATTCCCTTTTCCCCCTCTTCTCTGCGCAAGTGAGCCTTCAACACCGTCCTTGGACATTAATCTCTCCTCGTCCCGCCATCTGAAGCCCTGCTGCTACTCCCGATGCTCCAGGTGTTTGAAATAAAGACCTCATAACCTGCTGCTGAGGTGGCGAGTGTGTAGATGATGGAAGACTGGGATCGGTGGGCGTCTATAATAAATACAGTCAGGCCCTCTAAAAGCTCATTTTACAGTACTGGGGATCATTTACAACAAGAACACTGGAGCAAAAAAATGTGCTCTGGGCTTTGACGCAAAGCAATTCCACAGATGGAGGAGAAATGACTTTTGCGGTCAAAATGGGAGTCCAAGTTTCATTATGACTGCGTGGACAGACTTCAGACATTTCAGTTTGTTTCATCGCTGCCATCTAATTCTTCACCAATCAAGGCAAGTTTCTTTGTATGGCACCTTTCACCAACAAAAGAATTCAAAGTACTTTACAAAAGACTTAAACATGCAGGCCAGATATAAAAGAAACAAAAAGAAAGTTAAATAGAATAAAAACATTTATTTAAGTGTTTTCTCATATATAGACATGTCTATTGTACTCAATGCCTTATAAAAAGGGGGTTGTTCTCTAGTTGCATTTGTATAAAAAAATAAATAAAAAAAACAATAGAAAGAAAGAAATAAGTGGAACTAAACCGATATAATTAGGAAATGTAGAAATTACAGTGTAAACAGAAAAGCCTTGATTTGAGCGATATACATGGTGCATAGAAACTGAATGCTTCTCTGCGCTCGCACTCTGCGGACAGACTTGCAAACCTGTACGAGATGACCCGATAGGTATGAACAGTTCATTATGCAGGAGCAGTTAAATATTCAGTGCTTTGTGACGAGAGTATTTTCAAAAGAAAAGCACAGAGGGAATGTTCAAATCTGAGAAATACACTGATGTGATCCACTTTCTTGCTCCTCGTTTGGACTCTAGCAGCAGCTGTGTGAAGGAGTTTTTAAGAGACCTGTAAAGACACATAATGCAGTATTCAACCCTACTGCTGAGGCACAAGTCCTTTAATCCTGTATATATTCTTACAGGCTAATGTTGTAGCTGTTTTAATGTGGAGGTTTAGGTCTGACTATGACTACACCAAGAACTAAGCAGAGCTCTGACTTTTAAGTCTTTAGTTCCTCAAAACAATTATTTCCGTTTTATGTTCCAACTGAAGGGAAGTTTTGGACGTCCAATCACTGCTTTGTTCAATGCACTTACTTTGAAACTGTGTGAGAGTTTGTGAGAATAATTACAACTATAAAAATGTGTTTGCATCCAAATAAATAAATAACACAAAAAAGGGGCTCTGCAGAGTTTAAAGTGTTCCCAGAGTAGAAATGTCACTGTTGGTATCTGAATCCAATTAACACAGGAAGAGATGTTATCTGTGTAATATTCAGGCTTCTGAAACTGTTCCTTTATCCATGTTATTTCAGTGTGCTACACACAGAACACTGTGCGTCACTTCCAGAAATAATATAGCTTTGCTGCCACATTTTTTAAATACATTCATTTTCTCAGGAGAAATGATAGCCTGTCAAGAACTTCAGACACTGCTGCCTTTAAAAACGAGTGTGCAAAAGGCAGAGGTTTTTTTTTTTTTTTTTTTTCCTTTTAAAAAGGCATAAAAAGAAGCAGTCTTAATTTTCCCTCAATCTAAACAGAGCCAAAGTACACACCCTGCGTGTGCTGTAATTCATGCAGTCATCCATTTCTGTCAAACTATGAAATGATTTTCAAACAGTGTGCTTCTTATGAATAATACATGTAACACAGCACAATGCATGTAAGGGAAGTGTTAACATAACTGTTACGTTAACAAAGTTTGACAAGATTATATTTGATTACATCTTTAGATAGAGCAGCTGCGGAACACAAACACACTTTTAGCTTCTTGAAGACTCAATGACCTGTCATGACAGAGTCCAGACGGATCCCTAACTAACCAACCCTCCAGAATGACTGACAGCAACCACATGAGCAACAACCCAAACAGTCTGCTGAGTAAGAAGAACCAGGTAGCGGACACAGTGCAACTCCAAACATGGACATAATCTGCACACAGGACCACGAGACAGACATCTGGAGAATTATGTACTTTTTCCAACATCCATCCTACCACTGTTACAGCCCTGCATAAAACTATGAAACTGCAAAGCAAACCAGCAGCCAGGATGGGACAGACTCCAAACCAAACCCCTGAGGAATTCACATTTGGGCCAGCGTGCAGCCAGAGTATGGTCCAGACTTGTTTCTTCTCCATGGGTGCCTGGCACCACTTGGGAAATCCTGGTTTGGTTTTAGTAAGTGGCACTCCGCCCATGCCTCATTGGGGTTGAAGACACAACCGCAAGAATTACACCCTATATGAATGTTTGTCACCCAGTGGCTACTATAAGAACCACTGTGCGACCACTTCACCATGACTGAGCAAGAATAGATCTGAGCAGTTATTCAAGTATTACTCTGGGAGGCCTATAATGACTACCTCCGGCTCTATTTGGCTTTCTGTGGGAAGAGTCATGGCTCAGAGAGAAACAGAAACACTAGGTTAAAAAAATTAAAATAAAATAAAAAGTACTGGTTGTAGGTGGGTTTTTGTTTTCGGGTCTTGAATTTCACTTCTTTTTTTCCTCATGCAACAAAGTCAAAGAATGTGTGGGGCGGTTGTGAGTGTACAGTGTGTAATCCAACATCTCAAAGTAAAAGTATGCATACCAAACAAAGGATAAAATGATGGCCTAAATTGAGGATTGACACACTTGCAAGGCTTGAATTAAAAAGGACTCAAAATAGATTACCATGCCCACATTCATCTCACTGAAGGAATCTAGGGAAGGAAGCAAGGGGGATGCTCAGGGTGATGTTTCTGGACAACAATGGAGCTCTATGGCACAGAGGAATACAATGAACCAGGTTTTGGATACACTGACAGTTTATGGGATTATTGTTCGTTTTTTTCCTTGGAGACTTGTTGACTATAAAACTTCTTCAAAAGCTGGGACCCAGACACTGGCATTGGAAGAATCAGCTTTGCAACTATATTAATGGTTGTTAATTGCCACAGCTGCTAACGTTAGCATTGCTAATTTGCCATCACATGTGCTCTCCAAGTCTGACCTCTGCTCTCTGACCCGTCACCTCCAGAGCAGACGCACTTGCTGGTCTTGTTAGGAGGTCTTGTCGAGATGGTCACTCTTGAGTTGCGATACTCTCGCGAGATTACTGGTTACTGTTAAAATGAGTCATCGACACACACGCACTTAGAAAAATGTCATGCAATATGGTGTAATCCATATTAGTTTATCTGAATTGCAGAATACTCTCTCTCTCTCTCTCTCTCTCCCTCTCTCTCCCCCCCCTCTTTGATGTGCGTCTCAGAGATTAGACCGAGCTCTGAAGTTCGACTCTTTGATTAGAGAAAATATTCAACCGCCCACACCAAAGATCGCTTTTGAAGGGGAAACAACAGGAAATCCAAGGGCTGTTTGCCACCAACAGATACAGGATGAAGGAGTGGGAGGCACTCGAGAGGAAGAGGAGGCGGATGTGAGAGTCAGAATTTATTCAACGTTTTGGTAAATCTGGTTTCTTTACTGGCATAATGCTGAGCATAAAGCCTTGTGGTTTCTCAGCACAGTGCTGGTGGGCTTTATTTTCCTCCACAATCTCATATGTCAAGTAAAATCACTTGATTTCTGTAAATGATTCAGCAGTTGAACACCCACACGACTGACTCCAAAACTCATTGCCTCCTGAATATGTTCAGCTGACTAAACATTGTGATGTCGAAGTGAAAAGAGCTGTTCACACTTTTATTATGTGCTGAAAACAGTGGATAAAAGTTAAATTACAAACCCTTGGGCAAAAGCGGACCTACTTTTTTAAAGAATGAAAGATCCTCCATGTTCTTGTCAACAGTGGTCTGTGTCTACAGTATATCTGCCATAAATGTTCACAAAGAAAGTCAGTATTGTTTACAGAAAGGACCTCTAGAAATCTTCAAGATCTTGACATGACATTTCACAATTTATTCTATAATGCAGATGGTGCATATATAATGTAATAATAATAATAATCACACTAGCTGCAATGCTAAAACGAGCCGGGGGCGTAAAATGTAACTTCCCCACTTCCACCGCACTTGCTCAGAGCACACCCATCTTCAAACTCTGCCTTCATTTTGATGTCAACTACACACAAGTTTCGGAACTGCATCTTGCAGGTTGTGATGCAAAACGCATTGACCAAATCTGTCCACCGACAGAAGTATGAAACACCTGGCGAAGTTCTGACAAGACCTGCTACACCAAGTGTCTCCAGGAGCACATCTTGCCACAATGACAGACAAAAGGTGAAAACAAAATCAGCGTCGCCGTCATAGAGATCATGGCAATAACAGTTGTAGATCTACCAAGACCAAAAGTTTGCACAGTGGTTCTTTAAGCTAAAAGCAAACGTCACCATGTTGACATTCACATGAGTTGGAGGATTGATGCCGTGCTGGCCTAGTGTATCCGGAACCTCCTTCCATATCTCAACAGAGAAACAAATCCGTTATCCAAGTGGTTGGGAGCCCGATTGGGTAGAGCGCCACCTATTGTAGGCCATGTTCAGCCAAACGAGCCACTCTTTGCAGGGCCTTGTGGTCTCCTTTGATACGGTTTCTGCATCAGGCATTAAAGTTCCCCGTCAGGAAGCTCTCTAATGTGCAGGAGTAGAAATTCCTCAGTATGATTAACATTCACCCGATCCAGTTTAGCATGTTAACATATTTGCCAAATGGCACTAAACGCACTGCACAGCTGATGGGAATGTCATTAGTTTTGCTGGTCTTTGGTCATGAACCCAAATACTGGACAAATAATGGAAAAATTATGAAAAGGCTAGGGGTCACTATCCTGGAGGGATGAGTATGTCCCAATATTCATGGCAATCCATCCAATAGAGATATTTGGAGCACACTGGTGGACCGACTGATTGCTAGAGCAATGCCAAAAATTAACATTAGAGGGCAAGAGAAGCTTGATTTTATTATTTAACAAAAATCTAATTTGAAATCATCCAAGTGAGGTTATGGATTATATATGTGTAACTGTAAATGATTCCAGTCAAATGGAACCTCGATTACCCCCCCAACAGAAATCACTCTCGAACTTCAGCTGACATCAGGAAAGTACAGGATCAGATTTAATAATGTGTCACTACAGTTTATGTCTCTTTGTCTGCAAGAGAATGCGGCGTGAGAGCGTACATCATTAAAGTTTTCCTGAGTTTTCCCCCAGCATACATGAGCAGAGCTCCTTCAGCTTTCTCGCTGCGGACTGTGCTGACTGGGTACAGCTGCGAGAGTCGTAATCACCCTCGATGGACAGCAGCTCGTTCTCCAAGCCAACACTCCCAACCCACAACTGGTCAGCGTGGGATTGGCTTGAGTTTGAGCGCATTTGGTATTGTCTACATTGACTTTCTGTTTAGATTTATTTATTATTTTTTTGGAAAGGCAGGTGCAGTAAAGCAAACAAAAAGATATCAGAATCTATGGCACAGTTCATTGTCCTTCACAAAAGTGTCCCTTAAGACCCGATTCTGTCATAGGTCAACATTTGGAATTTGGATAAAAACCAAACTGCTTCTTCATTCAGTCCATACAAGACTGGAAATATTGTTCCCACTGGATTATACATGGAGGCTTGTTTTTTTTTTAGTGATAAAGAATACATTATCTCATCAGTCTCGTTCAGAGGAGCAGTGTCCCATTTCATACAATGGTGACCTAAAGTTTTACAATCAAATGTTGCTCTCCAGCAGGAAATGTCGCTGCACAGGGAGAGAAGATTCTAAATCATTATGACAGCAGCGACTTGCTAAAGAACAATATTTGCTTTATAATCTCCATGTCTAACACTCACAAAAAAGAAGAAAGAAGAAGAAATTGGAGGTGTTCAAAACACACTTTTGACTATCATTTGGGAATGTCAGAATCCAAAGTGTATTAAATTAATATTTAATGGAATTAATCCTATCGACACATGAAAGGTCTGCACAGCATGTCTGGAAACATTATTAAAATTTAAAAAAGCCGTCTCTACGTCACCAGCCAACTAGGTGCTCAAGTACCAAAGGATGTACCAATGCCTCTTTCACTGGAAGAATCTTCTTTATCTCCCCGACTCGTCTCCATCAGGGTGTTTTAACTGTCATCAGGGTCATTTAAATCTCTCAGCAAGTGCTGACTAGTTTCTTCACAGACAGCAGTTCACACACAGGTGGCAGCAATAAATGGGCAGAGAGTTAATAAGTCAACAAGATGCATCTGGTGCAATTACCAACAAAAAGATCAGGAGTACATTGTTTTAAAAGGAGCACGTTTGCATCCCATCATAGAGGAGAGAAACCTCACAGATCAGAAACCGGGTCACATGTAATTCTACGAACAGTTTATTTATATTAGTTAAACTAAGAGAGCGTTAAAGACAGGAATTTGTAAGTTTAAATGTGCTTTTGGTAATGATAACAATTACATTGCCAGTTCTTTGACATTTTAAGTAACTTTATATAATCTCTAAATGACAACTTTCACCGCGCACATTAATGCATGTTGGCACGCATTAAGATATCAATGTTTGAATTATGGTACATGATTAAGTCCTACAAATTAAAGATTTTTGTATGATTTTGACATATTGTGGAGAGGCTGTTGCAGTTTTTTTATGTCAAGAGGAAGGTTCAAAGAAAACACGGATAACCCTGGAGAGGCCTTGCTTTTTTACAAAATTAAATATAAGGTTCAGCCTCCATTCACCACCCCGATCATTTTAGTTTAGTCCCTAAATAAGAGCCCAACAGATGGCTTTTTAGTTTTTTCATGAATGTTTACAGTAAGTTTTAGGATACATTACACAAATAAAAGTATTTAGCTTTTTCCGGATGATCAGTCGTGACATCTTTCTCTGAGTGCCGGATCTTGTTTTTCTGTTATTGCACCAGATGTGCCTTGATGATTAATTAACTCAATGCCTTTTTTATTGCTGCCACCTGTGTGTGGTCTGACACTCCGCCTACTGAAGAAGACCTTTCGGGGTTTTAAAAAACAAAATAAGTTTAGTCTTTTCAGTCGCCTTTGTCTTTTTTGAAGTCCAGGCACCTCTGCATTACACCGAAAAGGCAAGCGGATTGAAGGAAAAAATTCAAAAAATACAGTAGCTCCTTCCATAAATTTGTGAGTCTTAACGATGCCTGTTAAATATCATTCCAGTATGAACAGCGTCGGTCCATAAACACACATTTAAAACACACGCGCCTCCTTGTTCGCCTTGTGGCGGCCAGTTCTCCGGTGTTGACAGGGGAGACAAGGGCTCCCATTGACAGGGTCAGCCTCCTCCCTGTAGGACCAGATGTTCAGAGTTAGCGGGCAGTTTGAAAATGACACACTCAATCCCGCGCCATTTTGGATTACCCACGTTGCTCCTGACGGACGAGTTGACGCGGCGAAGAAAGATAGAAGGAGAAGAAGCAGTTCAGTCAGACGTGAGTTTGTTCAATATGTAGAGGAAGAAGAAAATAGTTCCGAAATAGTGTAAGGACTTTGAAAAGACAAAGAAAATGTGTGAGCAAACCTGCATATCTTACTCCCTAATACCCCAACATCAGCTGGCCCGCATCTTCTCAGCCTCAGAGATTTATGCAAGCCATTTCTCAACACCGAATACAGCCATGTGAAGGCAAAATATGCAAAGACTGGACGGACCATCGCAGCCCCCCTGCATCGCGTCAAACACTAACACACTGAAGACTGATTGCACGATGCATGAATGTCCCAGGATGTCATCCTAAGAGAGACAAGAAACAGAGGCGTTTCATTCTCTCACAGAAACAGGACAAGGTCACAGGGAGACACAGAGCAGCTGTGAACAATCTTCTGCTACACGCTGATGGGTTTCAGATGATTATGAGTAAGAGGGGTTATGCCCCGAGTCTGCATGAGGCTTTAGTAATAATACCATCTGGTAAGTGTCGTACCCACATTATATTGTGTTGATTAACAAAGAGTAGATAAAACAATAATACAGTACAATGATAAAAAAATCAAATAAAAAGTGTGATACATTTTGGGATGCACGCTTATTTGCTTTCTGTTCACGTCAGCCTCCTAGTTGTAATTCCAAGTCAGAGATGTCGGGGATTTCTGACGGCTATCTCTCAAAGGAGTACAGAAGAGTCAACAAGGTGGCAAAATGGCTGCAAATGTGAGGAATCCAATATTAAAACAAATGCAATCAACTTAAAGCAGAAATAGTTTGCTATTCTTTGGAAATACACTTATTTGCTTTCAGGTCGACAAGTTGGATGAGGAGATCGATACTACTGTGGCGAACGGTATCGATCTTCTCATCTGACTATCGGAAAGAAAGGAAACAAGTATATTTCCCAAAATGTTGAGCTGATTGAGAAATGTAATTAAGTCAAACTTTGCTATTGCAGTTCAAGTTATCATTGAGGTCTATAAAATGCTATTCACTCAAACATTTGACACATTTTGCGTCATTTTGTTGCCGTTGTTTTGTATTTAAAAAAGAGTTCATCACAGTAACATAATTATTATCTGTATTACATTTGCAACAGTTCTCTGATCGCATTGCTGGAGGGCACACCATGTGCAAAGTGCCACAACAAAGTCCTTCTCCTGCTGGCACCGGTTTTACAACCGCATCGAAAGTCGCTGTCTGTTATTGAATTAGACTGTGCTCTTTAATGTGGGAGGATTATGAGGACTAGAGGTTTTGTTACCTCGTTTAATTTATTGCATCATGTTAAGAGACCTTCATTGGTATAACGGAACATGAGCACTGATTTCAAAGTCACGGCGTATTAGTTTAGGATCACATGGCAGCATGTGACTGTAAGCAGCTGAAGTGCAAAGTAAATGAAAACAAGGATAAAACGATCTGGACACTTCACACGATTTCTAGGCTTTTGTGGTCACCACCAACTGGTTGATGATACTGTAATTGTGTTTGTCATTTTCAGATCTTTTTCTTTTATCATCTGTTTAACAGCAAGACTAAAGGCAGAGCAACTTAAAATATGTAGAGGAAGACTTTTTAGCAGATGTTTTCTCTCCTTGCTGCTCATATGGAGACCGTATGCACATTCTGTTTTTGAGACCCGTTTTGTGGCCATGACAGCCTGCCAACAAAAACGAACCAAGTTCAGCATGTCTGCAAGTACAAATCATAACGCTGCTAATCTCATTTTCTCTTCTCCTTTAGGATTCTTAACAGGTTGACACAAATGGAAAAGCTTCTTCAGCGTTCTGCCTCTTTAAAATAGGATAAACTACACTGGATGTTAAGTTTTTATAAATATTGTCACAGAAGTATTGGGAGATAAGGATAATTGTGAGGTAGTTTTTTCGATCAATCTGTCCGACCCTCCGAGCAGGCCGGATTGACATAAAATGTATTCATCATATTCACTGTTCCCATGGGATAAATAATGATTACTCTGAAACCGGCCAAAATGTTAACTTCAACAGAATAAAAATCTGAAAATCTGAAGGAGAACGATCTTTTTACTGTGTACATTCATGCTCCTCTTAGGTTGAACCATTTCTACATTCTCTCTCCAGCACTACTCGTAGGCCAAAATGTTGACTTTGCACATACGATGTCTCGTAATCTAGGGATAATGTTGTGACATTTATTTAGCAAAATATATTTTTATTGACTCTTTATTGGCCCTAAAAATTGCTAATTCAATTCTTTGTCACATCCCGCACTCTCATTTTGCGGGGTTTAATGTCCATTGCAACCCAGAAGGGCCTTTGACATTTTCGTTTTGTCATTGAGAGTAAGCATTCCTCTTGTTTATTTCCTTGTTTGAGACATTAAGAGGAGCATGCACAGTAGAGATTGGACAAGGCTAGACACTGTATGATAATTTTTTCAGTATAAGCATGACCAGAAGTGGAACTTCCACCAGCCGCTAAACACCCAACAGCAAGAAATCTGAATTTTCAACCCTTTGACATGTAGATCATCTGATGTCATGTGGCCTCTTCTTACGCAGCCATGAGAACATTATATGTTACTGAATGTTGTAAATAGTCACGTTTTGACTTTTGCTCAAATACAGCATCAATTTTGTTTTGTGCGTTTGCTGGAATGTATGGTGGGGGGGGGGGGGACACAGCTGGAGACTCATTCACACGCTCAGACAGACATGAACACACAGAGTAATAACTCCAAAGCAGAAGCAGCTGTGCACTAGTATCAATTATTTCCAATAGATTTTTAACAGTTAAATACACTGCTACCAGTAAAGTACACACACACACAACGCTATGACAATAACGCTACATAGACACATCTGGAAATGTGGATCCGTGTTTATCCTTTGTCATCCATGTCCAACTGGATAAAGCCTGCTCTTTTCTATTGAAACTGAATACGTAATGCTCTCTTGAGGTAATTAAGTAAGAGCATCGCAGATGTCTGACGTAGTCTGTATTGAACAATCGTTTGTTTGAGACACACATGAATCCAGGTTGGACCTACTCAAGGCCAGCTGGTTGTGGTTTACGGGGACAAAGCATCTGTGTAACTTTGACTTTTGAGACTTCTCCGCCCAGCTTGACATGTTGGGAGAGGATCGTAAGGATCCAGAGGAAATACCCACTTGAGAGAAACTCCGTTGTGAGGAGGATCTCCAAAGGGTGGGAAAGGTTACACAGAACTGTTCTGCTGTAGAGAGTCAAGCACAGCAGTGTTGCCCTTGGTAACTACTTATTGACTGAAACTGATCTATAACAAGAAGGTCAAAGGTCTGATCTCCTCATTTGTCCTTCGATGCCACAGTGAATGTGGGCTTAAGATCCAATTCCCTTCAGTAGGAGCCACTTTCGTGCTCTAAAATCTTTGTGGAGTCACAGTGTGTGTGACACACACACACGTGAATTGTGAAACATTTGCACATGCCATTATCACAGATTCAATCCAATAGGTCTGTAAGGCCTGCGTATGATGAGATTTACATGTGTATCTGTGTGTATTCTTTGGCAGGCATGACTTCTAAAGGATTTAATGCCCTGCTGGAGATTGTGTGTGTGCACTCGAAGGCCCGAGGTGAGGTGGGGGAATTGGGAGAGCAGCCCACAGGGTCCCACAGTGCTGTCAGAGTCAGCAGGAGGTTTCCTGTTTGAGCGCCACTACCTCGGTTTTGGTCCAAAACCAGACTCACCGCAAGACTGAGGTGGTTCCGATTCAGAGACTCGATTATTCTATATTCTGTTCATTCTTTACACGGCTCACCCTCAGAGGCCCGAGACCAGATCATGTAAAAGCACATACACATGGCTGGTACTGTGCAACTGAATATTTTCTGTAGATTGTATTGTCCACATATGGTAGAGAACTATGTGGAAGCCGACAAAGAAGAACATTCAGTGTAATGCCCTACAAGTGCCAACATTTATTATACTGGTGCTACGGCTGGCTTTGGTTTCATTTTCTAAGAAAGTGCTCCACCTACTGGCGGTAAAAGGAAGTGTCAGAACACATGACAAAGATGAATGTTTCCATATCAAAGTTTATTGCTGACATGCATGTAGAGATCTGATGAAGTAGAAAAATATGTTTTTTTATACAAACGTGTTTTTCCATCTGTACAATTACGCAGTTTTCTGTATCTAGATGCCCATGTCCAACCAAGTAGCTCACAACACATTATCCCATTGGGTTTAAACTACACCACATTTCATATCCTACACCAAGTTTCCAGTTGAAACAGCCAGCAATAAATTGGTTATATACTGAAGATTTAGGACTTTTGAAGCAGGGTGAAAAAAATCATCATTAAAAACGCAAATTTAGAAAATGAGCAATACAATTTTACTACTCATCCAATTAAGGGGTATATCCATCTCGCTTTGTAGTTTCCTGTAGGACCCAAACGAGTAAATTATCTTCAAATTGTCAATCAGTTGCTCTGGCACACCTTGCAAGTTTAAAATCATGCAACAGTCACATGTTTTACACAGAGTTGAACCTTACACCATGTCCATGCTTTTCAGTCCACATTGCAGTCCATCAATACAACTCTGTAAAACAAACATTGAATGTGGTACAATCCACTAGCTAGAAGGTGAAACACTTTTTTGATTGGGGGGGGGACAAAATAACATTTACATCAAGGGTCTATAGAACCTGTAGTTACTAATCTGTAATTGGGCGTCATGGAAGATGGCGTAAGACATTTTCCAAACACAGATCACTTAATGTCAGCATTCAGCAATGGCTACGGTGTTCATGAAATACACTTTTCTGATGAACAACCTAGACTACTACAATACTGCTGTATACCCATGGAATTCACATTGAGGTGGGAGAAAGCAGACCGCTCTCTTTACATAGAATTTTACCCTCTGGATGTGGTGGTTGATGGCCAACGTGGCCTATAATGCACGTCAATCGGCATGTGTTGAGTTGGTATCTCACTGGGTGGAACTACATACAATATGACTGGCGCAGTCGTGATGGTACATATTTACATACTGACCAAAGAGTGCAGCTTTGTGTTGGGATTTTTGGGTAAATGATAAAAGAAAAGAAAAAAAAAAAAAACAAAAAAAAAACACAAAAACCCTCCCGTAAATTACAATAATGTGAGTGTATCATTTTGTTTTCTGTAAAAAATATAACTATGAAAAGTCAGTCTCGTTATTAGTGTAGCTTAAATTGACCACAGGTTTGTGGTAAAAATGGCAAGAAAATTATTTAGGAATCTAAAAAAGGAAAAACACAAAAACAGATGCTACTCTTTCATGAATGTGACTGAGAAGGATCAAAACTGAAAATCAATGTTGAGTTAAAAACACTTCTTAAAGCTGAGAGAGCAAAGAGTTTTAGGGCCCGTTTCACTGGCATATGTTGTGCCTAGTCTGTGATACAAGCCCCAGTAGTTTAGGGGTAGGGGGGTCAACACAAGTGAATAAATAAATCAACATGAAATTATAAAAGGAAAAAAGAATAAGTAAAGACATTTGAAAATATTCCAGAGCCTATGTTCATGCAATCAGTTTGATATAAATAGGAAGAAGTGTAGATAGCCTAAAGCAGGTACCAATACGCGAAGGCAAGTTGCAGTGTACAGATGCCTAACAGTCACTGGTTAGTAGCTTTGCCATGGTTTGAAGAAACTCTTTGATAAAAGACAAGAATGCATTAATAGCCAAGAAGTCCCAGCGACTAAACTTAAACCTACGAGTCTGTAATTTCATTCGTCTATGAAATATTACAGTATCAATTACCGGCCACCAGCTGGGCACTCAGCTGGTGAGATAATAAAAGCATGTACAAGTTGAGCTGGAAAGAGGGCTTGAGAATGGCAATAGAATATCCCAATTGAAAGACAGCATTCAAGGCAATCGCTAAAACATTCAGTCAAGCCCCGTCTCAGCAAAGCCTGCACTGGTTTTCACAGTGTCTGCCACTGAGGCAGGCCAGTTATCAGAACACAATGATTGGAGGATAGCTTTAAAGGGTCTGTGGATGTCGGAGGTTAACAGCTCGACCGCTCCACAGACTCTGATTTTGCCTGGCCCGTAACACACACGCGCACACGCACACACACACACACGCACACGCACTAATGGATACTGCAGACTTATCAAAGGGTAGAATGGCAGTTCACATTCAGACTGAAAAACACGCGTCCCATGATCCGTCTTGATAAAGAGAAACAGGGAAGTCGGGAATACCTGGAAGCCATTTGATTCTGAATGAGGCTGTGGGTACCAGTTTCCTTGGCTAAGAGTAATTTTAAGACATGATTTTTGGCAATAGAAACATGACAGTGCCTGATCTCCACTATAATGGCACTGAGGAAGCGTTACCATCAATATGCCTTGGCAGGGAGGATCCAACAGTGTTTTCCATTCAGTTCTTGGCATTGTGACTTCCAGGTAACTCACACTAGCTGCCTAGATGCTAAAAATAGATTTCCACAGGGATGAGCAAAAGCAGGAGACAATGCATTCTGCAAATATCAAAGGATGCATGTATACATACTTTGATATTCAGTATCTTCAATCCAAAGGGTAGGGGTGAAATGCTACTTGTTAAAGGTAAATATGATAAAAAGCTTATTCAGATTGTTTTGAAACCACTGAAAAGGTTTCAAAGCATTATCACTCCGACAGAAAACATTAATGCTTTATGTCACTGGTGGCATCAAGACTCCATTGTTACAATCCCTTGTCTCAGAACAGTGAGCATGGTTTACCAACAGAGAAGAGAGACAGAGAGGTAGATTGATTTGAAGTCAGAGTTACAGACGGGACCAGTCTGGATCATTTCCGGTAAAGGACGAGGGAGGAGTGGGAGGACGAGGGTGGAATGGAGGTATAGAGAAGTGACATCTGTGATCAGGGGATCTGACTTGAGGCAATAGCATTAACCACTAGGAAGAGAGGGGGTGCTACATGATTCTGGTCCTGTATTGCTCAGGGGATCCAGAGTTGATGGGGGAGGTGTTACAGTAGGGAGATCTTAAAAAGGGAGAAGGAATATGGGGTTAATCGTCTCTTCAACTCTACAGGCAGAGCTGTGTGTAAGCCCCATGTGTGACTGTACCATCAGGTTGGTTGCACAGTGAGATCTGACTGTAGGTGACCTGAGGGCAAGGAACCTTTGGTTCAGATCTTCCTCCGGGGCTTTCCATGTTTCACTGGAAGATCCAGACATGAGGAGTGAATGTTTAAATGAGCTAGTTTGTTCTGGTGCCATCCTCACACCTGCTCCACCTAGCTTGCCCAAACCCCACGTACGAATGGGGCCGTCTGTACCCTGGTTCAGGCTGGGCCTCCTTTATGCGAGTTCAGTTTTGGGTCTTATCCTCCTCAGTCCTCTCTGGACTCCACAGGTCTCTGTACTCCCTGGGAAGGTCAGGGAGGCTGCCATGGGTGGTTGGGGACTACTTCCGGAGGAAACGTTGTGCCAGGATGGCGGCATCTAGCGGGCTGACAGGCTGGGCGTCGTGGCCCAGACGCCGTACAGGTGGGATGCTGCCAAACTGGCGCTTGGTGAGAAAGCTCTTGGCTTCATGGATAGTGTTCTTCTCTTCAGCCAACAGCAGCTGCTGGCGCATGTAGTTCTCAAACTCGTACTGTGAAGACTCTTCTATCACCTTAGCCTGAGGGAAGAAAATGTCATCTGTTCAATAAGTGTATCAAAGAAGTCAATGTAAACATGAGGCAAAACCACAGCAATAAATAATTGCCTCCAAGTAATGCTCCATCTTAGGTAGTATTTTAGTTTGTTTTGGGTTTATCAAACAACTTCATATTCAGATCTGTGATGTCATGTTTCTCCAATAATCTACCTCTTGCAGATGTTCTGGGTGATTGACCTGATCGTCTATATCCGGCACCACCTGCAGAGGGCCACTTAACGATGAAACCGACTGCCTGTGGAAAACACAACAAAGATGATGATTAACGACAGTGAGCGTGTCAATTTTAAATGATCCAATTGAAGTGCCTACGAAATCAAATCATAAATGTCAAGCCAAACAATGGAAATCTTTATAAACTCATGGGAGCTCGTAGTAGACAAATTCATTACAATTATTTCTCAGCTCTTCAACAATATGTCATAACTTGACAAGCAACACATGTGATGCAATGTTTCAAACACCCAGCAGGGGGAGCAATTACCATGA
Organism: Bovichtus variegatus; assembly: GCA_943593645.1. Taxonomy (NCBI): domain Eukaryota; kingdom Metazoa; phylum Chordata; class Actinopteri; order Perciformes; family Bovichtidae; genus Bovichtus; species Bovichtus variegatus. The sequence continues at coordinate 7,999,221 of CALSCE010010638.1, forward strand.
GGCAATGATGCCACTGAGCGACTCCAGCACCTCTCCTGCAGTAAGCCTCTGCTGAGGGTCCAACACCAGCAGCTTTCGGATCAGGCACACCGTGTTCTCGGACACGCGACCGTCCCTGTGAGGAGGTGGAGGAAAACGGGAAGGGACAGTTTGTGTTTGTGTTCAAATGTGACTGTAAGCCACAAAGAGACTATTGAAATAGTAGACTGCCATTTCTTCAGGTGCAAACTGAATGTGGCAAATTATCAGCCAATGTTCTGCATAAAAAATTATGGTGTATACAAACTATACAATTATTCATGCATTTAATATCCTGTGGGTGTTCGATTCCATTGCTTTGAATACATCTCCACTCTCCTACTCACTCTGGGATGGAGTACTCGGCAGCCTTGATCTTGCGGAAGAGCTCTTGAGGTATGCTGTCATAAAAGGGGAACTGGCCGTACAGCATGGTGAACAGCACCACGCCAAGAGCCCACATGTCACTGGGTTTACCACGGTACGGCCGACCTGGAGACAGGTAGGAGAGGGGATCTGGATCAGTGTTTGATATCAACAAATGTGGCATTTCAAACGCAAAGTGCTTTCCTGCCATGCTCCAAAATCAAATAAGCCATAGAGATTGAAATCAACATTTGTTTGTTGACAGTTTTTGCCCTGTGGGACACTGGGGTGATCGACCCCTTTCACAAGTTCAGATCCTGTCAAGTCACCAGGTCTAATGATTAACGAGATGAGCAAACAAGAACACAAGCTATTACTCCACATCCTGTGTATTTCCTAGAAATTTCCAGCCAACTGCAGACTTCTAAAATGAAAGCTGGGAACGCTTTTTTAGTTATTTTATAAAATCAACCCTGAGCCATCAAATCAGCAATGAATAAGCTGGTGAGGGTGGAGCATCATGGCTGTACATGACCATAGGCGGTGTTACAGCCAGGCAGTAGCAACAGCAGCAGGCAATTAACACACACACGGGGAGGGGGGGGGGGGGGGGGGGGGGGGGGGGGAAGGGGGTAGAAGGGAGTAGTTTCCCTCCAGTGAGTCATCTTTGCGTGAGTCACTGAAGCTCTATTTAATTGTGTGCCTGTCACGTTATGCTGATATACACGCCCGGGTTCCATCTACAGTTTTTTTAAGTCTGAGCTGAACGATTCTGCTTGAAATTATTCTTCTCAATCTTGTACACTGTCCGGGACAATGTTCTGTAAATCAATGTTTAAACTGATGGCTCTGGCATCTGCCATGGAAGTGCATGCTCAAGCATCAACCTGATGTGTGGCGCTCAGGCCTGCACATTTACTGTGACAAATGAGCAATGTGAAGCTAAAGAGAAAAAAAGAAAAAAAAAAAAAAAAAAAAGAGAAGGATTTCTGACTCTTTTTTCAGACAAAGAAACAAAGAGGAAAGTAGCTTCCTATGCAGACACACACTATGAGAAAATGCAACATCACCGTGATTACACAAACAAAAAAAAGATTATTCCGAGCTTTTACCAGTCTGAGATTGCAACATAACCCCTTTCTTGTTGCCTAATAACCGGAAAATCAAAACACAAGACTGTCTGCTTAAAATTACACAACTCTCTTTAAAAAGAATCCCAGGATACCATCTGGACCTAGACCAAGAACGATCACTCTTCTAATCAGAACCAGGGCTGGCATTTCCTATATGTAAATAAATGTGGAAATTGCTTTTCCACTTGCAGTTAATACACTTCACAACTCTAATTCACATCTTAAAGTGGACGATGGCAAATCGAAAAGAATTGAGGAAGGTTTTCACACCTGTGCACACATGATAAGTTGCTGCAGAAACAGGTGTGACGGTTGGATTGTCGGTTTTTGAAAGTGACAAAACCAAGGTGATGCCGACTCCCTATGACCAAAAGGAGCATTCTAACACTTTGCCGACTGTCTGAAAAGCACCTTGTTTGTTATACAGTCTTTTAAAAAAGAAAAAAAAAAAGAAAATGCGTGCAACAACATATCTGTTTTTCCACTCACCACTTAATACATCGGGGCTGATGTAGGCCGGGCTTCCTCTCTGGTCTTTCAGCAGGTCGTCCTCGCTCACCAGGTGCTTTCCCAGGCAGAAGTTAGTGATGGTGATTCGGTGCGTCCTGTAAGCACACACAAACAAGCCTGATAAATATATTTTTATGCTTCCGATTTTAAATTGGGAATCAATAATGACCCAAATACCCCCACAGTTAATAAACACCCCCTCCCCCCAGGATTCTCCTCTTTCACTTGATCAAACCAAGGCAAAACAGTCTTACTCATCATGACAATTGTAGGTTTAGAATGTGAAACACTGCACACTCATAGCTCAAAGCATAAAGGGAACACAGGCTGACAGAGACAGGGAGAACTTGCTGGCATGCCTTGTTGTTTTAATAATCTCACGGTTCACTGGGCCTTACAAAGACATCATCTCATGACAGCCAGATGCAAAACAGGAGTAAGCACACCCAGCAGAAAGTCTCCCATCTCCTTATGTATCCTTATGTTCTTGCAGAGAAGTTGTAAAGTTTTCTTTTTCTTAAAAAAAAAGGAATTAAAAACACAAGATCCTTCACATTCTGACCAGCATCTCCCCATACATTACATTCCCATAATTTCCTCAAAAAATATCTATGATTTTAGAGTATGTTATCTGTTGTCACTATTACTCTGTAGCAACAGTTATATTCTCCACGTGAAAGCATGAATGTTTATTTCCAAGATTATCTTCTCTTTAAATAGGTTTCATGTTCATATCTCGTCGCTGTGTTCTTGTCCCTTCCTGTTAAGCTTTATGTAAACACTAATGCTTTACACAAAGTGCATTTTCATCAACATCACAGTTTTAGACGGCCCCCTTCCTACACCGGGCCTGAGACCTATCAAGAATAAGACCACTCCAGACACACTGGCACTTCAAAGTCTGAGAAGACCCACTGATGTTACCAGCGATGTTCATTTGGTTTCAGTATAAACAATGTGGCACAATAAGATTTTTCTCTGAGTCATTAAAGGTCAATCTAGTTTGCTTGTGGAGTGAAACCGAACAGTATTAAATCCGAGGGACTATAGACTTTTCTATATCACTGCGTTCTTTCAGCAGAGAAAGAGAAAATGAAAAGCCGCACTTTGACAAACATATGAGTCAACTTGTGGCTTGAGATAATTGTCTCGATGACTAAGCCTGCATGGTGATGGGTTGCCAAACAAGTATATAAAGCTCACGAAGATTTAAAATATGTACACAAATGCGCAACTTCAAGTGCACCCACACAATCACTCTCATGGTGAACATGCACACATGAAAAAGCACGAGCGCGCACAAAAGCAGCCACGGACGAGAGCCTGGGTCCTTTCTGATCACGCTCCTCACCCACATCCGCTTTCTAAAAAGCCTGAGGTCAACAGCTTCCTCTATTCTCTCTCGCTTTCACACCCTGCTCCAACACACACACACACACACACACACACACACACACACACACACACACA
>CALSCE010010638.1:8008249-8042614 GCA_943593645.1 Bovichtus variegatus
CACACACACACACACACACACACACACACACACACACACAATTGTGCAATCTCCTCTACGCTGACATGTTTGACTACCATTTCCATACTTTTGGGGCTTGTGCAAACACTAGTAACTTCCTTACCAAGGATGAAGGGCCCGGCTCTCTTGGCGTTATTGCCGGATATCCCAGGACATTGCAGCTTGCTGGCCCTGCCTGATGTCTCTCCAGCCCCCCTCTCCGACGAGCGCCGTTTGGACATACTGGAGCTCTACAGGGGAATATATCAGATTAGTACACAGGATAACAATACTCAAGGAAGATCTTCAAGTTACAGGGTAAGGGAATGCACATGACTGCAAGAAAACAAACTCTTAAAATAGCAAAAAATAGCAGCAGCAATCTGTACCAAACAATGGTTTTATAAATAGTCTGTTTAAAAATAAAGCCTATACCCAGAGCCACAGCAGTAGTACTACAGAGAAGAGTGCACCGATTAGTGAACAGAAGAGAAAGGAGGTAAACCTCAGGGCAGCTCCTCCCAGCCTATTTTAAATATCCCTCCCACACATTTACCAACACCTCAGTGTGAATGCGAGGCCATTACTGCTCCATTCAGAATGATGGCTGCTGGCGTGAAGGGTGACACCTCAGATTCAGTCTCCCCAACAGGCAATGTGAATGAGCCACAATCTGCAATTTAAATGGCAAATGCTGTCATGTAAACGCATTGCACTATTACAAAATTCTTTAAACAAAAGCATTTTTTATTTGAGTCTCAGCACTGAACCACATATCCATCTGCAGCTTTTCCTGCTGCAGTGGACATGGGTTTAGAAAAATCCTTCCACTCTTAATCTGCCTGTTTTATCTCAAAATCTGTACAGCCGGCTTATCTGAGCAGACCTTTCTCTGAAAGGACATGCGTGTTCGAACAAGGCAAAAAAAAAAGAAAACAAGCCAAGCCCTTACACAATGATAAGGAACTAGATTCACATGCCAGAAGAACCAGTGACACAGTGTGACACATCATCATTACACAAACTACTTTAACCGCCACCACAGCAGATCTACCTCCCAGAATTCAGAGAGCAAGAGGTATGCTTTGTTTACTGATACTGAGTTCCTATGTGATGAAACCCCATCTGTTTCCCGTAACAGGGAAGTAGTGCCTTGAACCGAGAGGAATGAGTCACCCTGCTGTCGTCCCGAGTTTCCATTGGACAAAAATGCTTAAATGCCCAGGTAACGACACCAATAAGAGAGTGAGAGAACTATGCCCCAAGCCTTTGACATTTGCGCCATACCAACTGAAAAAAATTTCCTCATAGGAGGAGCCTACAAGAAAGGCAACATATATCTGACATATCTGTAAAGATGTCACTCTGATAGTGTTCACGAGAGGTGATTCAGACTAAAAACATTCAACGTACCTCATAAACTGCAAACAAGACATTAAGTGGAGAGCTGACAAAGTCCAAAAAACTTCAGAATGTGTAACCAGTCTTGCAAGTGGAACAAACTAGAGAATTAATATTTTTTAATGAATTAGCCATCTTCAGGTTTCAAAACTAATCGTGCGCCACTCGCCAGTTGGCGTTTTTGGGCAGAGAGGAGGCAGGACAGTTGGCAGTCAGTATGGGCTGGTATGAATTCTCACTTCCATGAGGCTTTTTGTGATCCCAGACAGCAGACAGTGTCATCATCATGTCTCTCACCCATCTGTCTCCATCTCCACTAGTCATCACCCACTGAGTCTGATGAGCTGAGGTTTTCTGACAGCATTTATGGCACAAGCCAGAGTGACACCAAGTCACGCTGCCAGTAGTAAGAGCATCCTACTCTGGGGCAGGGGTCCCCAACCACCGGGCCGCGGACCAGCACTGGGCCGTGAATCATTTGGTACCGGGCCGCACAGAAAGAATAAAAAGTTGTGGTTTTTTGTGTTGCTAATATTTATTGTAAACATTTATTTATATATTTATATTTATTTATTTATATATATATATATATATATATAACAATGTAATAATAATATAAATAAAGTGCATAATATTAAATGGATGGAAAAATTGTCTTGCATGAAACCGGTCCGTGGTGGAAAAATGTCAGGGAGCGCTGCTCTAGAGCATGCAAGGTAAATCAAGGGATAATCATCTACTGCAATTCATGAGGCTCCTGGGAAGAATATTATTAACTTTTTTTCATCCAGTGGCCAAAGTGCTTGGCAGAATGGACAATGTACATACTTCTTCCAGTGCTGCCAGGTTAATATACAGTATTTTACATTGTTGGTTGAGTGCTAGAAAGGCTGCACGATTGAGTAAAATAAGCAGACGGAGCCAAAACTAAACAGGCATTTGTGGGCATTTCCCACATTTCTAACAAAATGATCCGTGATTATACCAGCTCCTTTCTCTGTAGCTACATAATACACGACAAATGGACCCAAGGCCATTCATCTACCTACTAAACACTAGCTGTAGAGCGGAGCCAACCCCTGACACATCTAAAAAGCAAAAGGTCAATGCAACCAACTAATGCACAATGACCTAAATGACATCAGCGCAATGACAGCACACAGCTATCCTTTTCTGACACTGCTCTGCCTCTCTGCACAGCCAGTGATCTGGCAAGCAAGACTGCCTCTGCCTCTGACTGTACCAGAGGGAGGACAAGAACAGATACAGCCTCTGAATCATATCACACAAAAAGGAGGAGAGACACGCTGCCGGTGCCCACGAGAAATGTGGGCTCCTTAAATAGTATCTGAACAAAACAACCACGTAGGTGTCTCAAGATCCACCCACCCAGACTCCATGCCACTTGTCTGGCTCTGCAAGAACAGCTTGATTGCAAAATCAAGGTAGTGTCAGGATGGACAAAGAAAGCATAAGGCCACTTGAGCAGGGAGTAAACATAGAAGGGGATCAATCATAACGCCAGAGGGATGGTATGATCCAAATCAATGAATCCACAAATAGATCAAAGGCCAAGACAAAGAGGTAAAGCAACTGGAAGGTTATACAGGCTTCAATCCAGCTGCTTGAATGAAATGTCAATCATTCATGTCAGCTCTTACACACGTCTACCGCGATCATGTCTACCTCTTACTGCAGCTGTTGGATACATTATTGCAATAACATCGTACTTGATCGCCCAACAAGTCAATGTACACAAGGTCCCATTGTACATCACAAGACGAATATAATTGCAAATGCACACAGACTGGAACACATTGAGTGGTGCTATTTTGCGACCACAAGGTCTGGACACCGTTCAGTTCTGGCAGCGGGTAGTGTAAACGAGACGTAGAGTAAAACGCTGACGTTATGCCTTACAACTTGTGCAAAACCACTCCACGGACAGCTAATACCTTGAGGAGCCGGGTGCTAATGTGTTTAGCCCACAACAATTGCAGTTTCACCACTTAGAGACGTTCAAAATGACACGCACACTAAACCGCATTACACGGCGTGCGTTCACGCAACTGTGGACAGCGTCTGACTGCGGTGGATATTTCAATAAAAAAAACAAAAACAAACGCACACATTATTTGTGCGATGTATATTTACGCAGGGTAACATAAAAACGAAGCTTGAGTGCACATACAAACTTAGTACGACCACAAAGCTGAGTGAATGATTCGGATAAAGACGGTGCCACAGCGTCAGGCACACCGGCCACACAAAGGGGCACAGAACACAACAAGGAGTTGGGCTTTCGGTGCAAACTACACAGAGCAGCCGTTAGCTAGGTTACGGCTACTTTAACATGTACTCTTACGTGCCACAGATGTTTTAATACAATTGCTAGCAAGCGACGTTAGCTCACTCCAAGCCGGAGGCTACAGAGCAGCCGGGAGGCCATTTAAACAAAGTAGGTAATATTACAGCTGGCTAGCTTTGCCAGAAAGCTAGATAGCAATGTAGTCACCCCCTTGCTTACCTCGAGCCAAAACCGCCGGGTAAAGTCTGCGTCGTCTGCTTACAACATGGATATTTCTTGGGTACACGCTGTGGTGGATATGCGGAGCTTCTCGCTTAAACAGGAGAGACCACAGAGGGTTGGTTTCGGGTTGTTTAGCCTCTGTTACCGAAATGAGCAATTAAGGAAAAGCCTCCGCTCTTCGCTGATCGCATCTTTCCACAGCGACAGCACCACCTGACAACGGAAATGACGCACACACTTATTTGATTGACAGCTCCGATCGACCAATGCCAACACCTGTCCGCTTTTTTCATAGTAAATGATGATGACATTTTTTTGCATAATATAAGTTGCTAAATGACACCCATTACGTCATAGTTGTCTGTAAAGTCGGAAAAGTTAAAATACATTGAAATGAAGTGTGTTGTGCTATTAAAACAACATCACTTGCAAATGTCAGTGTGGACATACAATACCATAGTTATTTATTGTGTCATGTAAAAAAAAAAAATGCTCTGCCCACATGGACACCATAAGACACTGAAATAGCATTGTAGTGGTGAAACATTTGTCAGACAGTACCGAACTTCTTACCTTAAACATTATATGGCAGACTAAGAATTTAGATAAACTCTACAAATAAAATCTGCGATAAAGAGCTCTTAAAACACAAGTTTGTACAATCATCCAACCAAATGAAGTCATCAGAAAATATGTAACATTTAGTAAAAAAAAAATTGTAATTCTAAAATTATAATATAAATGAGCAATATATCATGAAATTGTCTTCATCTTCAGTCCCACCTAAATCTTTTCAAGTTTCTAGCAAAAAGTAATGTACCTGAATGTAACACATTGTGCACAGAGAGATCAATGACTGTTCAAATGTTGCTTCATAAATGGATCTACTCTGGAGTTGCTTTTTTAATAAGACACACATTGTACTTCATTCACATTAACCATATGACTCAGTGAAACTGTGTATCACTGAGTTTTATTAGTACTTAATCTGATAAGAAATGAAATTAGATTTTCAATATTTGAGACTCTGGACCAGTTCTACCTTTGTGTAGAAATTGCAACTAGGTGTGATTGCATTGCTAACAAACAACCATCAATTCAGCTCACTAAAAAGTAAATGTCATACTCATTTACTCAGCAAGCATAGTTTTGAATGACATTTAGTAAAGCCCACATGTTCCCAATTTAGACTACCAGATTAACCTTACATTCCACCCACAGCTACCAGTTTCAAACCAGTAGGCAGGTGCGACAGACAGAGAGGGCAACCTAAATGGCAAAGGCTTATTTGAGTTGTACTCGTCTTCCTACATTGACTCAGCAGAGCATATTCCCCCTGCCACATGAAACACTTGTCAGCCTGTGGCTTTTCAGTGTCCTGCCCACAGTTTCTAAAGAGGAAACTGAATCATAACTCAAAATGCAAGGTCTGTGAGAGAAACATGTTTAGTGAAATTAACATTAACTTGACTTTAATTACTTTTTTTGTTTGAAAATTATTTAGAAATCACATTCATGTTGTTTTTGAATATATCACTAAAATTGAATGATCCTGGTGATTAAATATATAAGCAATCTTGCAAATCTTTGGTGGACCTTTGTTTTCTAGTGAGCTCCGTTGACTGCAGTGAACTGTCTCGCAGGGTGACTGGCATGAGCTCAGGTTTCTGTTTGTTTTGCAGGTAGGCTATATCCTTAGGGCACAAAGTGTTTCTCATCTCTGCTTTGCCAAGATTATTCAAAAGACCTCACCAGAAACCTCCTCCCCCAGATCAATTCAGAGAAATGTCTCAGCATGTTTTGCCTGCATGGTATGCATCATGTTCGTGTGTGCGTGGTTGACTGGGGGAGTGTAGACTATCACAGTCTCACTTTGACCAGTCTGCAGGCAGACTGCACACAACTATCTTACAGAGAGCTGTTGCTATAGCAATTCTCATTGTAGGTCTGTGCCGGGGGACAGTAGTCTAATTGAGGATTACATTCAAGCATATTGCTCTGAATGTTCTGGTTTGGTGGTAAAACATGTAAATATAGATCAATATAATTAATCACGCATGTGTTGTTTTACATTTCAGTGAATCTTACACTTCTAAGGCAAGTGAATTAGTGTTAGCTATCACCTTTTTGTTGCATTTATTTTTAAAGACAGCATGACTGCATACTGAAATGCACTGTGGCAATGTGTGGTAGTCAGTTTGGACGACTACATACAGTGCATTGTGTTTAGACAGGTCAGACAGCGCCCCCTACTGCTACTTCTTTTAAACTACAATAAGCTATTACAAGTTTCATGCCATTATTAACTTAGTTTTCTTGAAAAAAGCTTGAATGTGAAAAAACACAAAATTTTTTCATGAAAAAAGCTTGGATGTGAAAAAATTTTTAATTTTCCTTTAAAAAAAAAAAAAAAGTTTGATTGTCAAAATACTTAATTTTCATGAAAAAAGCTTGAATGTCAAAATACTTAATTTTCCTGAAAAAAGTTTGAATGTCAAAAAATTCAAAAATTCTTTCATGAAAAAAGCTTGGATGTGAAAAAAAACTTAATTTTCTTCAAAAAAGCTTGGATGTCAAAATACTTAATTTTCACAGAAAAAACTTTAAGTAAAAGAAAAAACTTAATTTTCATGAAAAAAGCTTGATGTAAAACTTAATTTTTATGGAAAAAAAATGTATTTAAAAAAAAACTTAATTATCATGGAAACATTTTTGTAAAAAAAACCCCTTAATTTTCATGAAAAAAGCTTGGACATGAAAAGTCCTTGTATGTGTAAATTTACTTGGCAATAAACCAAATTCTGAATTGATTCTGACCAGTGTTCAGGCAACTTCGTGTGTTTTTAGACTTTTATTTTTATTTTGCTGAGCGATAAAGTGCTGCTTGAAAAAATAAATAAAAACAGCGTCACCCCCCCTCTGCTCGAAAGCATTAATACAAGCATTAAAACACCGAGCGCAGTAACTCTGAAAGCAAGTTATTTTTTTCTTTTTAAAGTTAAGAGGAATCCTTGCTCAGACTTGTTCCTCTGTAGGCTGCTCGTTTTCCGTTGGAACACTTAAGAGTGCAAATTGTTTCTCATTTCTGACTGGCTGCTATGTTTAACACCAATTAAAGTTTGAATCTCAAACTTCTTATGTTGCATTTGTTTAACGCTCCTGAATAAAATGTCTATTTACGTGGCTTTTTTTGCTCCCTGGGTACATTAGGCGTATTAGGGCAATTGAAGGTAAAAACAACAAACAATTCCTTTAATATTTTTTATTATTATTTAGAAATGTTATGTAACTTCAATCCCAGATCATTTTAGTTTTTATAATAACATAATATAGAAGCCTAATAATAAGAAATAATATAAGAATTTAAATATGAAATTAATATAATAAATATGTAATATAAATAATAAATACTAAGAATAATAATCATAATATTAATACAAACTGAATAATAATCAACATTAAAATTCAGGGGAGACAATTAGCGTACATTTCATTTGATCGGAGGCGGTAAGGGACCTGGACGATGGAGAGGGGGCGCTGGCCCAAAAAAGGTTGATAACCAGTGCTTATCAGTACCAAAGCGATGATTAAATTGAATGAAAACATTTGTGTTTCCCCCCCCTCATCTATTTATTAAAAATCATGCATTGCACATACAGCAATTTAACAACCGTAGCAATATGCATTTCGCTCTTTTTTTTAAGAAAATTATACATTTAAATAAATAAAGTATGCAATTAACATATTTACATATTAGACAATGACTTATTGCATTACTCTTTATCATAATAACATACTCATCAATGAGCACATTTCCATACCATAGCTCAACACTAGAGACGTCACAGGGTCGTGGGAAAATATCTAACAAGTTGCTCCTCTTGTACTGTTTTAAAAGGTAGTACAGTGTGATGCAAGATAAATATATAGCTTACCAAAATAAAGATTTGAGTGGATTTGAATCTCCCTCAGAAGAGCACTTGGGTTTCCTCCGATTACCCCACGATCATCACATCATACCTCATTTACTAATTTTTTCATTAGAATACTGAAGAAGTTAACAAACTCCCAAATCAAACTGAGACGTATTATTAACATTGAAGATAATTGACATTGGGTGAAATGAAAGGAATGAGTATTCCATGTACAGCAGCGCAGTCCAACTCCAATATTTAAAATGCATCATCATGATAATATATAAAACAGATGTTTTGCTATTACCACATAAACATGTTCAACACACCGATATAGGCCCACTCTATATTTTTGATGCACTGAAACTCTTTTTTCAGTTTACAGCAAACATACTATTACAGTTTGTTACAGCTCAAAGCTTGGCTCACCACATACATTGTTGTTAACTATGCAAATCTGAAGTTTGTACTTGGTCCAACCAATGGAAACACCTGCTCACGTCTGCATTTTAAAAAACACCCAAAGAAGAAGATTGCTGGCTGCATGTGAGGTCGCTGCAGTGTATATGCAGGTGCAGACAGCAGACTGGTCTGCAGAACAGACTGTTGATGATGCATCGTGCCCCACCCTCTGGGCATTTCAGTCATGGTGACCATGTCACAGCCCGTCCATCATGGCCAGAAGGTCGTCTCCCTTGCTGCTGGCACTGGGAGACTGATCTCCAGACTCTGTGAACTCTCCCATGATCTTGGCCAGCTCTGCACTGGCCTGCTGGTCCTGAAAGACAATGTTATCCACCAATCACAGTGCGAGAGTGGTCATCACAAGGACTTACACGTCATTACAGTAAATCCTGTTAGACTGGCAAAGTGTCACATCTCTGATTATTGACTGTATAACCTTAAGCCTATCATTGAGATAAGTAACATTTGGCCACGAGTCCAATCATGGGGATTGCTTATCAAGGGTAAAAGAAAAAAGGGCCAGTGCAGACTACAAGATTTTTGCCACGATTTGCTTGTCCCAGACAAAAACCATTGTGGAGATGTCCCACACGCTGCCGTCAGTTTTAAACACGTTTGACTTCATTGTAGCCAATAACAAGGCTGCACCTACAGTTGGGGCACCTTGGAGACTATTCTGAGGTGGGAGGAGAGCAGTATCCAATCAGAGGGAAGCAGACACTCCAAAAGAGAACAAACATCATAGTGACAAAAAAGGGGCCAACATGGGGACAAGAGAAGGAACGGAGGCTCAATGAACTCAGGCCAAATCAAGCCCCATCACTAGCCGGATGTCATTTCCGGCGTGTGTTTTCATCACTACCAAGATCATTCGCTTCTGTGACAGACATCAATCCACCTCGTCTGAGATCACCTGTGTTGTTTCTGCATCTTAACGTCTAAATGACATCAGTCAGGGACAAAAAAAAAAGTGTTTTGGTTTGAGCAGCACAGATAATCTGAGATGTTCAGTGTCTTGTAGTCTGCAGTCTTAGATGACAGAGGACTGAGAGTTCAGACTTTTTGTCTCCAAATGCGCAGTTCACATTTTTCATTTCACAAATACCGGACACCTGATGAATTCACCACTAAAAGAAACAGTTTGTGAGGACAGATAACTAAGGTTTACCTTTGTTGCTTGGATTTTTATGACTCCATATGAAAGCTCATCTGGTCTTGATATCAATGCTTCCCTGTGATAAAAAAGTGAGTTACAATGTCAGTTTTGAGTAATTAAAACAGGTTGAATAGTTTCATTTTAGTTGTGGTTTCATTTGACTCACTCTTCTTCCTCATCGGTGGCGAAGAGGTTGACTCGGAAGCCGCTGTCTGCATTTCCTGCTTTCTGAACTTCTAACCCTCCCATTAGCTTGGCCAACATATTCAGTTCCTCTTTGGCCAGAGGGTTGGGAGCAGTGTTGATCTGTTGACACACAATGGCTTATTTACTTCAGTATATTCGTGGTGAACCTGCCGTTTACAAGATCCTGCTACAGATGATTATGCACCAGGAAGTAGAGTCACTTGTTACGTACAGGACACATACAGAGTCAAAACGTGTCAGAACCGGTCTTGAAAATGTAACTTATGGGCATGAAGTTTGTGAACATGTTGTGCATTAATAAAAGCATTAATGTCTACAGTGCTGACAGTGAAGCCGTCACCTTAGCATGCTGAGCGGAATTTTTAGATGTTCCTGACATGTGGGTTTCCACTGGGCGGCTTACACTGTACCTGAATGAAAAGACGGGGAAAATGTTTTGAGAATACACACTTCAATGCAACATCGTGCCAAAGATGATCCGTCTACTCATCCAGTAGGCTTTATACGCTTGACTGACTGTTGGGAAGTCCCAGGTATTTAATGCTCTTAAAATGGTTGTTCACACCGTAATGGAATGAAATGATGTGACATTAAACCAAATAGCTTTAAATACCTAGGACTCTGAAAGCGTGGTTAAGAACGCACAATAAAGTTTAATTACATTTGACTTTGACTTCTAAATATCTCATGACCTGCGTAACAGAAAACCACATCAACCCGCTGCCATTGCATAAATACAGTCCCACCAAGTCACGTTCACGTGCATCTTTTGTACTTTGAAGCGTCTTACATGTTTGTGCCGAGTTTGGTGACCCTGTCTCCAAATATCTCGAATGACCCCTCCCGGAGAGCAGCGGTATAGTTTCCTCCATTACTGAACTGCAGCCTGGTCGTCTCTTTACCAGTACAGCTAAACATCCTGCAATTAAAAAGACAAAATGTCATGGAAAAGCATGCATTCAATACATTTTCTATGCAAAGAGTTTAGTGGTTCAGTGGAACTCTTCAGACCTCTGTTGCTTTAAATAATTTAACAATGTTGAAGCTCAGATGTTTCGTTTTCCTCAATGTATTTTTCACTGTTTGGTTTAATTGATTAGAACAGATGAAGTTATGAATGAAAATGTATATAACAAAAAAACACAGATTGCGCGGGAGAGAAAAGGGCTTATGAAAACCTCCCATCTAGGATTTATAATTTATCCTAATGCTCGGAATAGTTCTTATCTTAACATAATGAGTAAAGCGCATACAATCCTTAAGTAATTTGATCCAAGCTAAACATAAAACACATCTAAAATTAGAATGTAAATGCTTGTTCAACAAAACCTCTGTAATGCCATTAGCTGCAGATAGGCCTACTTAACTTAAGATTACAGTGTCTGGTAAGATCAGCAAGCATATGAAAGACCAAAAGGCAAACATTAAAGATCATTGAAAGGACCAAAGTTCCATTTTCCTAGACAAGCCACTTTTGTTTAATCCCAGTTATCTCCACATGCTTTAGAGGGAAGATTGTTTGGGTCTGAGTGAAAACAGCTGTATACAGTGTTACCTTATCAGGCCAGGAACTTGTGTTCCATAAGGCACAGGACCACTGGTGGGAAGCACAAAGCGGCCATTGGAGTTCTGCACTTTATCCTTGAGGAAAATAGACACCTGGCATAGCAGAAAAACATAGAAACGGGCTTGTGAGTAAAATAATAAACACAAAACAAAAGAGAATTTGATTTAATCCAATGTATTCTCGTCCGATGATTCAAATTTGCCAACATAATGGACTTACTCTTATATGCATGTCTTGGAAGAAGATAAGGAGAGTCTGTCTGATCAGCTGGAATTCCCCACTGGACAAGGTTGTATACATCTATAAAAAAAAAAAAAAAAAAAAATAAAAAAAAAGTCAAATTGAAAAATGACTTTATTGAAGCAGCAATGAAAAAAAGATATAATCCTTTATTAATGTAAACAATAACAAGCGCTATACAACAGCTGCAGCTGCTGACACTTGACAAAACATGTGCAGTCATGTTGCTCAATGTATGAGAGTATAATCCAAATGGTTTGAAATGATGACAGCATAGTGCAATACCTGCATCACCGACCATATTGAATCAGGAAAGTAGATCAAATAAGTCAGTACCACTCAAATTGATTCTATGAAATGTTTAGGTAGTTGAATTGGATGGGTTTCTTTCTTGCTTACTTTTGATATGTAGGCCGTACGATATTTGTTTATAAAACCGCGACATCATTGACGTGCGTTTCCTCTCCTTGGCCATATAAATTGTAAAACGTGCCAATTTTTAAAACCCTTTTGTGATACATAGCGAGAGTGTAAGGTCAGTCCTATACTCCTCACCTGACTGTACGCCTGTCTAAACTAAAAACACACCACACGTGTCATACCTGTATTAGCTGTTGGTACGTCTCATCCACCTGGGCGAGAATGCAGGGAATGTCTTTCACAAAGTCTTTGATCGCATCCATGTGGTTGAAGGAGACAAGGAGGATGTCCTTCGGTCGGGGACAGAGAAGCACCTGGTACTTGAAAGCCATGGTCATCAAGTCATAGAGCTGTGAAGAGGGACATGCATGCTATTGCTGTCAAATAAACAGCAGAGGAAGCCACATACAGAAACATACAGTGTGTAAGATATGAATCTGTCTACACTTCACAATTACTGTTGTACTCTATGCTTAAAGGCAACAAAATGATACAATATTTATACACTTGTTATAGGAATACAAAGCATTGATTGATGTGTAGATGTATCTAATGTAGATCTGAAGCATGTTTGACTCTAACATACTAATGTAGTGTGTATACTGAGGAGGCCGTAGAACAAACGGACATCCCTGTGCAGTTGATGAGAGAGTGTGATTAATGTGTGGGTAAGCCTTGTGTACTGAAGGGAGAAAAAAAAAAAAAGAGGAACCAAACAATTCAACATGTGCATGATACAACAGGGTACACAGCCGTACAGGAGGGCTACATAACAAACATGATGACTTACCTTGTCCATGCTGGCTTGATTGAGTCTCATTATTGAGGCATGGGCGAGCCTGTCAAACACAGTCCGCAGGGCCTTTTTGGAGTAAAGCTCCTGTGGCTTGAAAAGCTCTTCAAGGAACTTTTTGTTGAACATGGTGCTGATGATGTCATTCATAACTAGTCAGGCAAACGGTAGAACAGAAAATAGTTAGCCGATGTTAGACACATGTACTTTCCACACCGTAGGCTCAGAAGCAGGCAGCATTCTATACTATGTGTTGGCCGAACCATTTCATCCAAAGCCTATCCCAACGGCCCTAAAAAAAAAAAGCAGCAGCGTGGAAAGCCATTATCATGTATCTTACTTGGTAACAGGGCATTACCCAGGTAGGACAATGTTTGCGCTCGCACTTCAGAAAGATTTATTTGCTGTGATAACGTCCATCAATCAATGTTGCAATCGGCAGAAGTGATCACATTCACTGTGGTGACTGCAAAGAGTCAAACCTCAAAGGGTAACTACCCTTTTTTTTTTTATATATATACACACACAGTATATATGTATAATATATATAGTAATATGTATATATATATTTTTTTTCAGTAGCCTTTTATTGGCTCAAGGGTGAGGCAAATAAACCTGCTTAACACAGTGAGGCAATGTAGTATTTTATGTAGTGTAACTTACCCATAAGGAAGCTAAAGTTTAACTACAAAAATAAAGTGATGTGAAAGAAAGACAGACCCCATATGGACTTCTTGATATATGCAGAATAAACAATGCGCTTGTTTTTTTTTCTAGGTAAGAGACCATTTCAATTTTTTTTTGTGGTTATCTTATAGTGCATGATGTGTCGTTTGGGACAGCTTTAAATGCTCTTCAATTTGATGAATAGAATTTGACGATATCAATCACAGTTCTTACAATAACTCGTCAATGTGAAATAACCAATAAAGTTTGTGACCAGGACGTGAGCCTTTCAGTGACCAAACCACTTACATGATGTACCTGGGTGCAGACACAACCGCAGTACAACATTTGTGAGCTGATCTGCGCACATGAGGTCTCATCTGTTGTTTATTTCTCAAGTCCTATTGTTTATTCAGCGCGTGACTTCAGTCTAGGCCAAAGCAGAGTAAAGAGCCACTAATGCACCAGTGCATGGTTTGCTAAAGCGCTGTAGTATACCTCTCCTTCTGTCATCCTCTATCCAGCCAGCTATTGTGGAAAGTTTATGATTTAAAAAAAGAGATAAGAGATGTTGAATGACAAATGACTGAAGGCTTGAACGATGTTCTTGTATACTACATTGGAATATATCCTAACATCATACATAGTAGAGCAGATGGAGGAGTTTCATATGTGTTGACATTGAAGCGTTGGGAATTACAAATTCAACTGAGCTCTGGGCTCCTAATTACAGTGTCCTGTGCAACACCAACTGTTGTCTATGTGAGTTATGATTTTTATTTTAAAAGATGTTCATTTACAAAAGACAACCAGTTGACTCACTAATGTGCACTCTTACCTTGGCTTTGTAGTGACTTACTTAATTCACCAACCAGTAAACGGACCAACCGACTGAAATGAATCGCAGTGTAACACTAACACTAACGTTTCACTGCAGGGGGACATTTTCTGTTGTTAGCTGGATAGCTTGCTAAGCTAGCTACCTTTCTTAGCTTTGTCGGCAGGGATATTCTGAGCTCGAAGCCGCTGGTCCAGGATGTACAGCATTTCTCCGCCGAGGTTGATGAATAGCAGAGGCAGAGTTCTTGAAGACATGGTGGTATATGGACGGTTGAATCTCTCCAGAGAACGTAGGCAGCTTGCGGCTGTAGTTAGCTCAGATGCTTGCTGGCAGGGGGTCTGTCTGTTTAGTAAAGCCTCCTCTGGTTGCCAGGCCACGAAGCAAACAGCCAATCAGCGCGTTGTGACGTACAGGAAAGGGGGCGGGATCAGGCAGGTGTGAAACCTTCAGTGTGAGTTACATGTGCACTTTTATCCATAAAAGTAAATGTGACGAAAAAAACAACCTTATTTTGTTGTTTTCCTTAAGGATGTTGAGCAATATGGGAAACAATTTTCTAACTCGACTAACACAAAGTTTATCAAGACTCTTAATATCTGTATGTTTTCTAATATTTTTCTTTAGTGTGATATATCCCTGGCTCTTTTGTCATTCTTTCAAATTGTATACTATACCCTGTATACTGAATCTGTATTATGTTCTTTTGTTTATTAAAAATAATATATAAATATAGGCCTAAATGTGCCCCAGACCCAGATTGCACATGCAATTAAATACCATTGTTCCAAGACTTTAATATTAAGGTTAATAAAGGTACAAACTCAATCGATTTATGCATCCTGTTTTTATCACGTCAGAATAAACCCTGCATCACTATGAGTGTTACAGCAGTGGGTTCAACCCAGAGATCAACAGGTACTTCTGTTAAACAAAATAATGCATTATTTGCTGATTTTGCTTTTGTTTTGTTGTGAAATACTGAATACTTTCATCAATTCACACCAGTGAAAATCCTTCTCATGAGAAAAAAAGAGAAGGAAATGAATGTGCAATAATCCCAACTGATGACCATGCTAAAACCTGTGATAGATGGTGTCAAGTACACTAATTAAATGGTCACAAGCCACAAATGTTGCTAAACACTGGTTTAACAACAGGTTTATATTCACCAAGCTAACCCACACAAGACACATTTGTTTTTGTTACAACATCATGTGGATCACAACATCATAATTGCCTACATTAAAAGTTCAATGAAACATTAAACAATCTCTTTTTTTTATTGAGAGTGTCCATGCTTAAATGTAATTAACCATGCTGTGATTGATGATTGCAATTTATTTACAGCAACGCAGATCAGTATACTAGCACCTTGTCACATAGTTAGACAGGCACATAAGGCTACATGTAAAGGAAAAAAAAAATTATGTAATACACTGAATTGCATAATTCATTAGCTGAGCATTCTTTGTTGTGTGCATGAAAGCTAGGCCTGCTTCCACAATAGTTGGATATCATTAACAAACAGAAAATACTGTATTTTGAGCCAGAATCCTTTGATTTCTTTCTGAGATTAAACGTCTCCATTCCTGATGCGGACTTCTCGCGCCATCCTGCACATCTCACAAATTCCGCAGCAAAAGGTCATCAAGGCATCGTTGATTATTGTTCCCTGTGGTGAAAAGATTGGGACACAATCACAACAGGGAACGTAAACCCTCTACGAGGAAATGTGCCGCTGTTCAGGTTTCTCAATTGCAGGGAACACCCAAAATCTGTCTTTCATAAGAGCTTTTGGAGTGTTTGGAAATGAGACTTACAGCACACAAGGGTCTCAGAGAGTTTGTAATATACAATAGTTATATGAATAACTTACCTGTATGCCATAGGTCAGTCTCATATGAGTCCTCATGGCTGTTGAGCCGCCTGGTACACAACCCAAGCAGCAGTTTTCTCCATACTTATTTGCTGTGTAGCAGCTCAAAGCGAGGGGACAGACGCAACCGAGAGCACCTGCACAATAGAATTGAATGTGCCTTTGGTGTATTGACAGACAAAAATGGCATAATTTCAAATGTCAGCATCTTGAATGGTACTCACAGACAAGCAAGTCACTGAAGCAGGAGCACAGGCCTGTGCTCCACTCTCCTGTCTGGACATTTGTCCCATAGCTGCCTGCAGCTGGTTGATGGGTGACCACTGGGTTTGACATTTTGGATTACTGGATCTGCTTGTTGTTTTTGATTTAGCTACCTATAAGAATACGGCTGTTAGCACTTGAAAAGAGCAAAGTGCAATTTGTTGCAGGCGGAAGAGTTTTAGGAGAAATTACCTAAAAAAAAGTGTCAATTGTTTTCACTTTAACTTTCTAGAGTAGGAAATGTCAAAGTCAGACCTTTCATAGAAAAATTTAGAGGTATGAGTAAATATATTGTAGTTCTCTCCGTTGGAGAACACCTCAAGACAGAATTCACGTGTCATTCATACTTTACAGCTCAATCAGCATTCACAAATCTCCCTGCAAAGCTTGTAAAATGTCAACAAACATTTCATGGACTTCATCTTTAACACAGAATGAGACTCTAGTTCGTGAGCTTTGAGAGCTTTTGGGATTTTCAACACAAATTAGTTGACATGTTTTTAGTTGATGTTTTTTTTAATCAGAAAAGTAGTTATTCTCGACAGTCGGTGTGTAACAACTCAGCTACTAATGTTACTAATTAATTAATTAATGTTATTGTTTGTTTCAAAGCTAAAAGACTTGACTTGAAATTGAAAACATATTTTAAAGAAGCTATATTTGAAATTTTCCCCTTTAGGAAAAAGTGTTTTTTTGTCTATAGAACAGATAAAAGTATGGTATGAGATGGTATTTTATTGTGAAACAGTCCATAATTAAGTATGACTGGTCATACCCTGAGCAATATATGTAAATGATAACATGCAAAAGACTATAAAAATGAATGTGTTACTAAACCTGAAGTACAAAAGGAGCATGTGACGGCGAGTTACCTTGTATCAGTGCTGTCAAAAGGAGTTTATTGGAAATTCACTACTTTTAAAGTATAAAATATGAATGTTTTTCAAATACTGCCAATTGTTTGTGCATTGTAAGTTTAACCAAATGAATAGCGAATTCTAAAGTTAACCTCCTGCGAAAGGAAAAAAGGTGTCACTTACCAGCCGAGTCTGTCAGTGTGCACTCATTCTGATGAAGCTGACAAGCTACACACCACACAGGAAGCTGTGACGAGCCTGAGCTGTGAAACGCTGCTTTGCCAATAAACGGCTGTTTATGAGGATGACAAAGATCTGTGGTGATTATTCTCTGACAAACTCAGATCCTTAACGAGAACTACTTTGCTTTGAGGCCGATAGGGCGTACAATCACAAACATCTTCCCCATCACTGGGACATGCATCTGTTCGGAGGTTGAAGACTATACATTAAATGTTTCTTTTTTTTTTTTCAATCTCACATTATATCAGCACAGTTCAGAGAATTCACACAGTTTTCAGAATTGTTTAGAGAATGCTTTCATATAACACCCACGGATGCATCACGTCCTTTTGTGATACAGCTTGAGGTTTAACCAACATACTGTGACCACTGCAGTTTGCAACAGAAAAAACACGAATGGGTTTACTCAAGACTTGAAGCAGTACAAAAACTACATGCAGCTGCAAAAACTGCATTTCTTAGTATTCCAAGACTTAAGTGTAAGATAACTTGAAATATGAATGTAAAAAAGGGATAAACATACAGAGCAGTCATAAAGTTGTGATGCTATCCCTGAATATATATATTTTGTGTTATCCACCACATTGGATGTAAAATTAAATGATGACTACAATCGCTTTATAGCAGGATCCTTTTGGTATTTAGATACAATTAGAGGCATATTGTAATCTAATGCAGCCTTCTCAAATGTCTTATTTATTGCAGCGATTTTGTAGTGGACTCATTATATTGCACAGGTACATCGTTTCGCTTGACCTCAAGCCAATCAAACAAGTTGTTTAAAAAAGGTGAATCATATTGTTATATTAGTAGATGTTCGTAAAGTTAATAAACGGCATATTCTTAACTAACAAATTCTGCACAAGGCCTGCAGAAAATAGCAAACCAGTGCTGAAACCGTACTAATGTTGTGATTGATATTTATTTAAAATTATGCAATGACTTGTTGGAGACATATCTGAGGGCCTTATTTGTTTGATAAATGAGGAAACAGTAATTTTGCCTGATAGAAAAATACCCACTCAGCAGTTGATTCAGTGTTGAGTTGCAGCCTATAGCGGGAAAAAAGAATAAAATGTAATATTCCATAATTATCTGGTTACTGGATTTCCTTACTTCACTTAATACCTTACACAAGTGCTGCGTTACTTGTTTTGTGCAGATAAATCTAATCTAGTCATATATTTCAGTACAAATACATTCGCAAAGTACATTTGAACACAACTTTTTTGGGACATTTTATTTCCATTTAATTCTGACATCAACTTGATAGCAAAGGAAAATAAAATTGTATGATGGCAACACACGGAAAAGGGACTTATCTATTCACATGCCACACATCTGACGGTGGAAAAGTAAAGTTGTTGGCTGAGACAAAAACTTAGAATCAATTGTTGTAGAATACAGAATATTGTCTTTTATTGGCTCTAAACCGCTATCGTCTTGGCTGCCTCAGCGGGGGCTAAACTTAGCTTCATCTTCATCCTCTTCTCTGCTTTCTGCTTCTGCACCTCTTCGAAGACCTGAGAAGTGACACACATGACCAAAGTGTCAGTGGAGGCACAAAATAACACCTTTGATATGTTCGCGAGTGTACACACGTCAACCTACAGAAAGCTTGAGTGACGCTCTCGGACACAATGTGCATTACTGTTTCACTATTGTGGAATGAAAGTCTCGTTACGGGCTTTAGGTCTTTAGATAATTATCTCCAATTGATATCATTATTATATGCTGCAAATGAAGAGAAAAAAGAAAACAGCGCATCATACATAGAAAATATAGATGCAAACAGAACAATGGGGCTATTTGTTGGCTACCTTAATGCAGAAGGCCTTCTTGGCCAGCCAGCGGCGAGTGACCCGTCTGTAGTACTCTGGAGGGAAAGTGTAGGTGATGCCCAGCTGCTCGCACACTTTCTCAAAGGCATGATAGTTAACCAACCTCAGGTTTTTCAAAAGCTTTTTCCTTCGATCAATGGCCATGAGCATCCGCCTCTTGTTAGCTTTGTCCTTGAAATAAACAACACATAAAAACAATGGGGTTGGACTACAAATGTGATTCGAACAGGCTCAAACGGGAGGAAACTGGACACCAAAATCGGGGCCCAGTTCATACCCTCATCCGCTTATGAGGAGATACTTAATACAAAACAGAAAAGCAGTTCAACAGTTACAACCTCGAGTCCCTCTCTGGGTCAGCGTTTCATGTATGATGCAACATGGAAGTTTCCAACCATGACCCTGCTAGGCATGTTGCTATCTAACGCGGGGGAGTATACAGGATATCCTGAAGCACACGCATGCCTCACATCAGAGGAAGGCAGAGAGGAAATGGAGGGGGGGGTAAGAAATATTCACACAAGCCCTAGTGGTGCAAAATCAGGTAACCTACGATATGATACGTCATCTGAGAACACGACTTCCTGTTCAGCTTGCGAGGGCAAACAGTGATGCTAAAATGATGCTGATGCTACTCCTTCACTCACCTTGTGATGCTTTTGCAAGTGCTCCTGATAGTTTCGGATTCTTGCAGTCAAAATAGCCACTGAGGGAAAATATATTAAAAAAAGAAAAGGGGGGTTAATGAATCAATATACAGGTAAATATCCTGTCTTTGCATTTCGGTGAAAATACTACAACTCACACTGGACTTCCACCGAGCTGCGGTCATCCTCGTCCCTCTGGACTTTAGTGATCAGCTGTTCCTGTTTCAGCTTGAGCTTATCACTCTGACGGCATGAACACAGAATATGAAACTCATTAAAACTACCTGTTTATGACTCTACTTCCTGAAAGTGACATGTCGGTGTACGTTTCCAGAAATATGAATCATCATCATCATCATCAAAAATATCGGTTTGGGGTTCTGAGAACTCACATTACTGGCCAGCTCCAACGACAGAAGTCTTTTGACAACATCATCAGTCCTATTAAACAGAAAAATACACTAGTGTTAGGAGAAAGATACTAAGAATAATAAATATATGGACGTGGATATATTTATAGTGAATCGTGAATATACATTTCATGCGAGGTACTGTGTAAATGTATGGTTACGTTTCAGCGAGGGGCACAGCTGCGTAATCCATCCTCAGCATGGTTGGATGAAGATCACTGAGCTGGCTCACAGGGCCTGGAAGAAATAAAGGGTTTGGATGAAAAGCGAGCGAGCATTTTAAAAAAAATAAAATGTCAAAACATGGTGTGGTGACCACGCAGCCTCATACCCGTCTTCTTTTTCTTTGCAGCGCGAGCATAATGTCTCACTGGTGGTGGAAGAGCAAAGCCACCGGCGACTGAGGAGAGAGAGAGAGAGAGAGAGAGAGAGAAATAATGACAAATGTGTAGTGAGACGACGACGGCAAACGTAAAACAACTTAGACAAAGGGGTCATAGTGCAGCTGAGCTAGGAAGAGGATCAACAGTTGGTGCCTGAAGAATAAGTGAATCGACAGCAAAACGTGCGATGTGGTGCAGTGTTGCAAGACAAAGGAAAACGTGACATTTGCTAGACACACAACACGCTGGCTCAACTACAGATCAGCGGTTGCCATTTAAAGCCGACTGTGAACTAGAACAAAACTTCACATAACACTGAATCATGACATCAGTGTCCGTTTCAACAGAAAACGCATGTCGTGACCTTCACGAATGGTTTGGATGTCAAGACTTCTACAAGGAAATCTCTTGCCCAAAAAGACAAATCATAAAAGGAACACAAAGATTTTCCACCTAGTACGTTCACTTTTTATTTTATTTTTTTAAATCGCAAGATCTAAGTGAGCCTTTTAACACTCCTAGTGACTTAATCCGACACCAAGGTTTGTCGTGTGCAGCATTCTACTTGGCGTGAATGGGAAGATGTCTCCATTGCAGCTTGAGAAGCGTTTATATTCTGTCGTGCGAGAAGAAAAGTCAGGACAGATGATGACGATGATGAGGAGGATGATGATGATACAACTGAACCATAAGATTAAGATGCGTGATTTGAAGACCACAACCGAGATAATCTGTACAACACGGCTGCCCCACACCCCGGATAAAACACAATTTCTACACACGTATCAGATAGTGAGAGGAAAGTGTTTTTAACAAAAAAGTGCTCTCCGGCCATTAGAGCACATTCTCTTGGCAGGTAACATTATATAAAAGTAGCAAGGAAACCATTTTGCGAGGCCTTCTAGTTTTAATTTCTTCCAATCGTCAGGGATTTAATTTCTGTCTGACATTATATTTTCCTGGGACTAGTATACCGAACTAAATTAATTACGCCATTGGTTTATAAACTACTTATTTATTGACATGCGATTCATGATTTCCCGGCGTTTTTCATCGAGTTGAGCAGAGAAGTGTCCCGTAAATGAAGGCTCGTGCGTCTGTGACAGTCAGCGAGTTGAAATAAGGATGCAACAGTGTGAGGAACCAGTTATCACAAATGAGCAGAACTGAAGAGGAAATGAAAGTATAGCTGCTCGAGATGCTCTTGATATGATCACGATGAAGCGAGATGACAGGTCAGATTGAGCGGACTAATACACACGTAAACAATTAATGAAGTGAGAAATATCCGATCTGCAAACGTGCTGCAGAGACGGGTTCATATTGGGTTAGGAATATTTCACAACTTTGAAAACGGCACATGTCCTCGGTTAGTTTCAATATGTGGCTCTTAATGCACCCTGGCTGACATTGACAGGTTGACTATTAAATCAGGGGTCCCCAACCACCGGGTCGCGGACCAGTACCGGGCCGTGGATCATTTGGCACCGGGCAACACAGAAAGAATAAAACTTTAAAAATGTTTGTGTTGGCAATACTTATTGTAAACATTTAAGTAAAAAAAATGTTTAAGTAAAAAAAATAAAGTTGTACTTTGCACTTGGTTTGTGTTATTTGAAGCTGTTGGTTGCATTTTTACTCCATTGTTTCTCTTTGTTGCACTTACTTTGGTTTGGCTTATTTGAAGCTATTGTTCTGCACTTGTATGATTTCACCTATTTGAAGCTTATGTACTCGCAAGATTCTCGCTGTTTGGAGTCGTATCCTCATGATAGTTTGCACTTATTGTAAGTCGCTTTGGACAAAAGCGTTCAGCTAAATGTAATGTAAAAAAAAAAAAAAAAAAGTATTTTATTATATAAATAAACAATGTAATAATAATATAAATAACGTGCATAATATAAAATTTAATAATTCCATTTACATTATATATGTAATAATGAAATGATATGTTTTTCACTTTATTGTGGGTTTAGTTATGCAAAATTTAGAAAATTTGTCTTGGATGAAACTGGTCCGTGGTGCCAAACAAAACAGGTTGGAGAGCACTGTTGTAAATGACATTGTTGGTTTTTTGAGAGATGCACTTGGGCACAGATGATTTGGCCTTTTATTTTCTCAATGAAAACCTAATCTAGCAAAACAAATACTCGTAGTGGTTGTGTGACATTCACCAGTCTCAATAGTTGTCACATGCGAGGCCGAGAGAAAATAGGCATTTTTTGGAATCACTCATCCTTGCATGCATTTTCCCTCAAAAATCTTCCTACAAAAACCTAAGAAAGGACATTGACATTAGTTGTTCTGTTTCTGAACGTTGCACTTAACTATTTCCTCATTTCATTTTGTCCTTTTCCTGACGTGAAAAGCTTTTTTGCAATTATTCCCGGAACATAATGACTCAGACTTTCTTTTTTTTGTCAACGTTCACGGTTTGGTTTTACCATTTACTCTTAATTTCTGTTCTGCTAAATACAGTGAGAAATATATTTGATTAAAATCGGATCTTATTGCTTGCATAAACCCGCATTTCTACACTCATTTTCCAGTTTATTAAGTACTCCTAGCTAAACTAATGCAGTATAATTGAGCATTCTGTTGCAACACGTTTTGTCAAATCTGTGATCAAGCATCTTTTATTCAACCTACTCTTCAAATGTCCTTGTTGGAGCATTATTTATTATAGTAGTTTCAACACATTACAAATCAACAATTACAAAACAGTAAACTGATAACAGCAAACAAATGTAGCCATTATACTATCTCTCAGAGGCTAATGTGATGCTAATAACTCATATATTTCACTCTTTTTCGTTCGTTTTACTCTTGTGGACTATGTTTAATGTTTAATAGAATAATTACTGTGTTTCTATTGGGGTCTGTAGTAGAGGACCAATTTCCCAAAAAAAAAAAAAAAAAAAAACACTACCAGAGGTAGAACAAAGCACAGCCATTATTTTCATTACTTTAATCTAGTCTAGTCCAGTTTTTGGAATGGATGATTGTAAAAAAATTTTTATGGAAAAAGTGTTTATTTGGTTGATGATTGGATCCTCCCCCAAAACCAAAAATGTCGGCCTCATCACATTTATCTCTGGAAATAATGATCAGAATCTCACGAAATGTGGACTAGATGTTCACACGCAGGCAATTGCCAAACATAAAAGTAATTGAACTACTTGAATCACGATGCAAATATGAATGTAGTTGAACTACCAACTACTTCAAAATGTAGTTAACTAGTTTAAATGTATTGTCCCCAGGGCGAGATTTGTTTTCACTGTCGGTACACAGCAGATGTACACATAGATAATAACATGAAGTCACTACTACCCAACATTGATATCATAATACGTACTCATAGTACATCTTGTTTTCTGGCCTAATCTGTGATTTGTGTTGTTTTCTTCACACGTCACCAAAAGGATGGTTTGACTGCACCAGTTACATGTTAGGGACTAGTGACAGCAGAGAAGTGAAGTGAAATAGTCACATAACATACTTTTATGATAAGATTACAGTCTTTGGTACATATAAATGACATTGTTTGGTGATTGGTCTCCTTACTTTAATAAGGACAAACTGTATACATATATACATATATATATATATATATATATATATATATATATACACAGTTTTGATTTTTTAATTTCCGCCTATAATTCACATGTTTAAGTGTACACATTACCAAGGTGGACAATGGCATTGGTGAAATCTTTGCTTTATTGCATGAATTTGTCAACATCCAGTCCAACTTTGGTGACATGCTGATCATTATGTCAAGAGATAAATTCTGATCATTATGTCAAGAGATACATGCTGATCATTATGTCAAGAGATAAATTCTGATCAATATGTCAAGAGATAAATTCTGATCATTATGTCAAGAGATCAATTCTGATCAATAATTCCAGAGATACATGTGATAAGGCAGACGCTGTCCCCTTTTGAGAAGCCTCCATTTTTACTATTTTCGGTTTCGGGGGGGGGGTCAAAACATTAACCAAATAACCGAATTCTGTAAAATATTTTCATACAAGCGTCCATTTCAAAAAGTAGACATACGAGTGAACACACACGGCTGTGTTTTTGTTCTACCTCCGGTGGGGTGTCTCAACGTTTAGGGGCCTTAGGTCCTCTACGAGTAATGTTGATCTTTCGCGGACGATGCTTCCGTGCAAGACGGACAATCGAACTGAGCCAGGTACAAGGAAACTCCTATTATCATATAGTTTTCTCCACACATCGCTCTGAACTCACCGCACAGGACTCTCGGTGCTGATAACAGCGCCGAGCTGCTCGACCAGCGCTTCACAGCCGGAGCGGAGCACAGAGCGCCGCCCTCTCGCCAAACCCCGACGGACGATTTCAGAACAGTTCGCAGAGCTATGTTAGTGAACATAGTTGTCAGGATAGCTCAAAACGGTAGGGAGATTTAAAAAAAGCCAACCAAAAATGTGACAGGAGATCACACTCGACCCCTAAATGAGATTCGCCATTTTGACTAGACCAAACTAGCGGAGCGAGGATGGGGCATGTTTCTCCCAGGCTGTGCTAACAATCACAGATTGGGGAGATTGATTTTGGTGTCTGTTATGAAAAACAAAAGTTGCCCGAATTTAGGAGTGTTTCTTCCGCTACTGCTTTCTTTAAGCATTCAATCTAGTTAGCTAATAACGAAATTATTCAGTTTGCTGTATTTGAGGAGGTTTTATGTGAGGAGTCACTTAAGTTGCTGTGAGGGACAATGTGCTTTCAGGTTGGGTGGAATTTGGTTTTAATATAAAAAAAACAACAACAACTCATAGCAATATGTCAATGAATCAAACATGTTATAGCCTATATATAAAATAATATAAAAGTGATGATTTGACAATTTATGGTTAACACTGACTTTACTAAATATATAAATATGGGAATAGGCTACACTACACTAAATTGCAGTTGTAGCTCATGTTGCTCATCTTGAATGAAATGACAAAAAGGAAGAGGAGAGAGGAGCCAAAATGAATGAAAATACAATAAAACAGAAAGCAGACTAGTATGGAAAATCCCCAGCATCCAATTCAAATAATTTTAAGCACTTTTCAGTCGAATATCGATGACCTCTTAAAAAGCCGTTTGGGTTATACTGACAATTTGGAGTAAATAATACTCATACATTTAGGTGTCCTATCTTACCAGCAAAAAAGTGTCCCATATAATCTTGAGCAAAACAGCATGTCAGGATTGTATTTATGTTGATAAAAACGTTTGTAATAAATACTTCAATTTAATTTCACTGTAGTCATGTTCACGAGGACCTACTGTATTTCAATGAGGGAAAAAAGACCAGTCAGCAGGAAAAACTTGTTTTTTCTCTCTTTATACAGTTTAATTATTTTTTATTCAAAGAAACTCTATTAACACTCCACATACAAACCACAACATCATCTCAACAATATCGACTTCTTCTTCAGTAAAAAAAACATCATAATCATTAAATATCAAAGTGATTTTAGCATTTAATCTCGCATTCATATACAGCTGTGCACTCTGCTGAATAAATTTATCAGAAGCGGCTCATTAGACAAACTCAGATATACACCAACATCTTTGCAAATCAGCCTACTCTTATAATCTGCAAAGTACTTTTAGTCATTTTGAGTATCATTCAAGGATAATGCTTGTAGAAAAGGAAAGTCTTCCCACACAATGCATGCGTCTGTCTCTTTTTCAGGTACACAATCATGGCACGGTCCAAAGAAACATTGCTCACTCGGAATCCCGTCAGTTGCCATATTCTGGTAGCACTTGGGACTGAATGATTCTTCAGTCTCCAAGAGGGGCTGTGTGGACTCAGAGCGCAGGTACACATGAGGGTCTTTAGGTGTAGGGCTGTTGCACGGACTAGAGAAGACAACAGTAGCGTAAGGCACAGAGTCGCTGTTTGAACCAGAGTAGCCAGGGATGAATGGTGAACCACAAATGGACTCTCCCAGGTCACTGGTGTCCTCTGCGCTGCTTAACCACAGGTCATCGTCCTCTTTACTTAGTTTCACAGGGAGGTCCAGGAAGCTCAGGTGGGACAGGTACATTGGATTGGGCTCCTCATTGTCCCAGTCAAGATGGGAAACCTGCAAAAAGGAAAATAAATCAGTCATCAAGGTCTTTAAATAGTAAATGGCAAAATATATTTATAGGGCCTGTAATTTCGTCACTTGACTATATGTTAATTATAGCAGCATTAATAGCTTTTCTTTCCCACTTGGGGGCTGGGGAACATCCTGTAAACACTACACTGACATATAAAGTTTTGGCGAATGTGTTAGAGCCCAATATTGCTTTTAGCTCTGTTTTGATCTCCAGCTCCTGAGGGAAATATCTGTCTCTTTAGATGCTGAATACTCTACTCTGTTCACCAGCTAGCTGCTGACTGTGTCTGTCTGTCTGCCTGCTGTGGCTGCATGTAGGGAGAGCACTGTATGTCAGAGATATAGGTTCAATTTCCACACCTGTGTTGATTCTGATGTCCATCTCTTGATGCTGCTATTTGCCGGATCCGGAACAGCTGGCCAAATACGCCCCTTCAGCCTGCAAAAGGAAGAAAAATGTTTTCAGAATAAATGATATCACAACTTCGCAGCTTAAGACAGCGTGGAAACGATCTCACCTTTGTTGGTTGGAGAAGAAAGTCATGACTCCGATTATGACCAACAATGACAGTCCGACGCCAGACACAGTTACAATTGTCACCAAAGCAACCGCATCTGAGAGCAGAGAAATACACATTCTCGATGAAACATGTGCAGCGAGGATATACACTCAATGTTTCCAGGAACGATAATACAAACCGAAGGGCTCAATTTCAAAATGAATCGTTGACCCGTTCAGGCTCCCGCCGAACGTGCTGACCATCATGAAAGCTTCATACAGAGACACAGTGTTGAGGCCTTTCAGGACCACCCTCCTCTCTTTTGGGTCAGCATTCACAACTGAAAGCAGAGTCGGACATCAGATGGCCTCAAGTACATAAGAAAATGTCTTTGAACGGTAAAATGAGGGTCTTTACCGTACCATTAATGGGTCCCTTCTTATCACAGTAGAAGACTTTGTAGTTCTGGATGATTCCGTTCCTTTGGTCTAATGGTATTTCATCCCAGGTAAGCTCAATGTGTGACTGCCAGCTCTTTTTAATTTGGAATTTTGGAACCATGGATGGAGCTTTAAAAAAATAAATATCAGGGTGAGTGATTATTACGACTGCAATGAGCTATTTGCGCTCATGATTTGAAACCTTCGGGCCAGAACAAAAAATTTATTCATATCTCTCCACAAGAGGGCATTATTCCATCATGTAGCAGCTGTTTCTGATAGACTGCACACTTTAAAAATTTTTTTTTTTCACTGATGTGGCAAACTCTTTTCTCACTTCTTCAAAGATGAGGCAGCCCGACTCTCACACCCCTGCCTGCTCTTTGTGTGATCCTCCTTGTGTCTTTGGTGACTTACCCTTTTGTCTCGAGTAGGCATTAACAGTCTGAGGAAGGCCTATTCCATCCTTAAACCTGGGATACACAGAGATCCCATAGGGCTTGTAGGGCTCAAAGCTGCCTATTGATGAGAGTGAAGAGGTTAGAGTGTATCAGTGCCCATAAGCTTCAACAGTGTGTACAGGCAGGTCGGGCACATGAAAAAGAAGACAGCATAAGAGTGAGTTCTCGGGCAGAAGGATGAAAACTAGATTAGGAAGACCAAATAAAAGGTGAGTAAAATAAGAAAGACATGGATTCTTAAAACCTTGCAATACAAATACTATAAAACATACCCGTTATAACGAGGCGTGTCTGGTTTCTGTCAGTTATTTCAAACTGGGTGAAAGAGAGGTCTGTTTTTAACAAAGGTCTCCATTCCACCACGAAACCAGTGAGATTTAGAGATACCAGGCTCCTCCACTGAACCAACAGGGATCCGTCGTCATGAGGAACGACTGAGACGTCGGATATCACCGCACGAGCTACAGACACAAAACACATTGTGCACGTTATGGGAACATTATAATGAAATTGTATCACATTAGAGCCATTTTCTAAACCAGTGAAAGTAGGTTTAAAGTTGTCAATTTTACCTTTTGGTAGGTAAAGCCGGACTTCAGTGGGGGAGGATTTCCCTGCTGCATTTACAGCACTCAGATACACTTTCTTTGCTCTCCCAGGAATCTGGAAAGTACAGTAATTCCCCTTTGTAGAGCACACCTTTCCATTTTCACCTGGCAGCTTTCTCCCTGAGACAATGTATGACACGTTTTGGCCGTTGGCACGGAATTGTTTTGATGGCTAAAAAAAAAAAAAAAAAAAAAGAGTGAGTGGGCAGATCTCACACGCTCAACCAGTTTCTGTAATCAATACAAAATACATCAATCTGTGACAGGTGTCACGCAACATGTCGGGTGCCAATGCATGTACCTTCCAAAACAAGTGTATGTTGAGTTGTTTGTGCATGTGATCCCTCGATACCTTCATCCACGAGTCTAGGCGTCCAATGGGAGCTGAGAAGAAAGAGACGGCTGTCAGCTTCGCGCCTCGTCAAAAGCCTGCACATCTCTTCTCAGTCTTTAAAAACGTTCCTATATGAGACAGGTCTATGGATTCACGACCAAGAGTGTGCGGCACAATTCAATGCATCAATTCAGCTTGTGCTATAGAGCAAAGCAATAGGACATGTAGAACATGGCATTAGCATATATTGAAAAGACCAGGGAATGGAAGAAAAGGCGATAGATTGGAAAATGTTAGAATGACTGATTGTGTCACTCTGAATTGATCCAAGCCCTACCAGTTTCCAAGGTGACTCCAGACTGGCGGCTGCTCCATTCACTCCAGGGGCTCTGCTGGTACCTGACTCTAATCTGGACGAGATACTGAGTCCCATGGAGGAGACGACACTGGTCCACAGATCTGGTTTGTCTAACCCGTCTCATCAGGATCTAACGTATGTCCCAGAGCACAAACAAATGTGACAATATGAACTTAAAGCAGGTCGTACTGCCGTATGGTTGCTTGTAGCTGCTGTATCAAAAGTTTTTTAGTTTTTATTGACAACCTGGAATGAATTGTACTCACTGGTGGTTCACTCCATTGGCTGCTGTCAGCAGTCTTAAGTCGGACTTCCAGGTTCAGGCTGTAGTCACGCACCCAGGTTTGCTGCTGAGATAAGCTCCAGCTCAGCTTGAGGCAGCCGTACCTTTTAGGCACCGCTTGAATCTTCAGAATCATTGGTGGGTCAAACTTAGCTGTAATAAAATAGACAAAAAAGCAGAAGTTCAGATGTAATTTATTTTCTTCCTCGTAATACTTTTCGGTTTTCTAATTTGTGCAGAACAGGTTCACATTAAATGTAACACCTGGTTTGTGCCTCTTATGTATTAGCGTCACATTTTTCTTTGTCAAACAAAAGGAGCAAGGAGATGTCATTTGTGATTACCTACATAAAAAAACAAAAAAACAATATATGCTGCATCTTGGGAAACTGGTTAAAAATCTTTTTATTGTGCAGTGCACGTCGTTTTAGTTTATCATTCAGATGGATGCCTGCATGAGGATTCTGGAAATACCTTCAAAACAGAAGTTAAGAGTTGTTAAATTACCATCTTGGTTTAAAAAAAGAGGAGTATAATTAAAAGAGTACTGCACCAGTTTAGCACTACACTCCCCTAACACTGTCAGACTCATGAGGGTTTATAAAAAAAAGAAAAAGATGAAGTGTCATCGCTTGAGGACATTTATCAGACCGCGCACAGCTCCATCTGGAGCCACAAAAGGCTTTATACAACTTTCTTTCCCCCACATATCCACTAGTACTCAACCCAACATCTGTATACAAACTTTTACGTGTAATATTGGATTGTTCAGGGCAATAAAATAATTGTATGTAATATCAGATATTCACCAGTAAATGATTATGACGGAGGTAACTTCTTGCCCACAATAGAAACAATCACGTTTTCTATATTTCTCACCTGCACTGACAGGTTCCAAAGTTATGGCAGCTGAGGTTGCTTCTCCAAGTTCATTCGCCGCCTTCACATATATTTCCATATCTGAGAAGAGGCTAAAGCCAGAGCGAGGAATAATATAACGGTGGACTCCTGCAAGCAGCTCGTATGTGAAGTTCTCGTTTCTGTCCCTGGAATGAGGAAATTATAATGTGAGAAACACAGTTGTGCAAACTCGCAGACATATTTTGTAAGTTACACTTTGCTTGCTGGTAAGTGCTTCAATGTATTCCTGGTAGAATATTACCATATCTCTGTGTGGAGGGTGTACTTTGTGTGCAGATGGGTCTCCTGCTGCCCAGGATCCCAGTTGCAGGTCATGGTGTGAGGGGTGGAGAGGTTTGTCTGACAGCTGATGTTTTGTGGCGCTTCTGGTGGATCTGTAGATGAAAAAGTGATTTTTTTTTTTATAGAGTTGACACAGGAAGTTCTGTGGGACGTGTGGTGGACATACGGGCGGATAACATTTTTTGTTTGTTTGTTTGTTTTTGTGTATTTTTTACAGTATTTTGAACTTTTTGTATGTGTATTAATTGTATTATTATTAGAAGCGTTGTTTCTATTGCCAATGGAAAGAAGCTAAATCTGTTCGAAAGCATCTTTGCTTTTTGAAGGAGACTAATCTTTTTTCTGCAATGAAAAAAACCAAAAAAAATCTGATCTTATGCACTTTTTGTTATGTTTGTGATTAAATTGTGTAGTTTTGGGGCAAAGGAAGTTTTGAAGTTGTCCAAATTAAAAAGTGACACTTCTTTTTGAAGTCATGCATTAATCTTCTGATACAATCTTTGCCGCTTTTGCTGTAAACCTCTAAAACATGTATAGATCCATTAAAATGTCTCACATCTCTTAGATGGGTGGACAAAAAAACAAAACTTCTAGGTTAATTAAAGTGTTCAATGTTGAAATGTTCTTTATATATTTTTTTTTACGTTGAGCTCAACCCAACACATTACAAGTTCTCCTTGCTTGAAACTAAATTAGTAAATTATTTAATTAACTTTTTTTTTTTCTTCTGGTTTTCACTGGTAGAACATGAACAAGCAGTATAGGCAAGTTAATGTGATTATTATTGTAAAAACATGCACAAGAAGTGGAAATCTTTCTCACATCCGGCTCTGATCTCCACTCCTCCGACGACTTGAAGAGGAGAGGCCTGCACGCAGCATGTGAGGAACTCCCGGGTGTGATTGAAGCTCGGTATAACGACCTCGGATACCCTGCTGCTCTCATTGGCCACGGGGCTGCCGGGGATAAAGTGATTGCCAAGGCGCCACTCTATGTGAACAGCTTGTCCGATGACCAGAGGGCAGCCGTCTCTGATGACACAGGTGGCTGTGACAGTTGACCCCAAAGGCACCACGAAGCTGGACGTCTGGACCTTTGCACACGGCTGCATGTCATCCTCTAACAATGAGAAAAGGAATTTAAATGTGGCATGCTGACGAGAATCTTAATTGTAAAGGCCAAGCTTTATATTTAGTTCGGACAGAATCTCCCGAGGCAAAGGAAGAAAAGATGCAATAACAATTCACCTCGTAACTGCCGGTTAGGTATTTCCATTTAGATTTGCTATTTCATCCTGAGAGCAACACTCACCATTTCTCGCTCCATTCACAAATGCCACCAGCATGACAAACACCGACACCCACATGGATATCATGATGATAAGACCTGTTAGGCAGCCAAAATGAAATGCATTATTCTTAAATTACAAACTTTCATGCCCCTGTCAAAACAATATTTGATTTGCCGTTCCTTTGCGAGGGAGGTATTGAGAGTGATAACGGCCGTGGCTTCGAAAGACATCATGGACGTGCCGTTTGAAATGTTTGGTGTGGCAACGACGTGATCTCCACAATGCAAAAATATTTCAGGACAAACGGACAGCGAGAGAACGCTGCCACTGCTTCCCAACACAATAGTAAAGAGAAGCCTCATGCTTCCTGGGAAAAAAACTCATACACTAACATGACACACTCGTGAATGTGAAAATCAACATTCATGACAGCTTGGGTCCACATTTATGTAAAACGATTACGCATTCAAGCTGTTGCAAATTCAAATTTAAATTCTCTGTAGACAGAATTAATACGTATGCTGTATTTGTCCTCTTCTATTAGAGGGATAGGACTCCTCCAAGCAGGAAGATTTTTGATTGCCAGTTGTTAGAAGGTAACCAGGCTTGTTGGGCATGCGCTCTATTTCTGATTGGTCATGTATAATGAACAGAAGATGGGAGCTTGTAAGCTAAGCAGATGGGAGCAATTCTCCGGCACATTGAACTGCTGCTATTAATTCAACAACCTGCTTCTTAAATTTGAGAATCAGTTGGGACCTCAGCTTACGAGCCCATGTGTTATGGAGTTGAAATTCGTATTGAGGAGGAAATACTTTTGAAATACTCACCATTACACAACCAGGAAACGTTAAAATTCAAATGTGCTCCGACGGCTGGCTCACGAAGAAACACCAACGAGGCCCAAACATGCCTTCACAGCGTGTCTGCGTGCGAGTGAGAGGAGAGAAAAGAATGCAGTTATTTGAAAAGCACACGTTCATTTATCATATGTGGAAGACTATATAACATCTAAGATCACATGTAGGACATCTCATGTAAAAACAAAGATTTCTAAAGTAATACATATAGTCTCATACGCACTTGCGGTTTATCACGTGCAACAGCCGCTCATGTGATTCCCACATGTGGTTTTGAGACATGTCACAAGACATTTCACAAGACATTTCACATACGAAAACATGATTTTCTTTTGTAAAGATCAACTAATTGTGATTTCTATCAAGCAAAAAACTAAACTAAACAAAACGCTAAACTGTTGCCGATTCCTGCTAATGTGACATAATATGCCTAAACTATTTAAATGCCACTATTATCACAATAAATTGTGTTAAGCATTTCAAATTGTTTTCTGACATTTCTATGGACAAAATGATAATAAAAATAATGATCACATTACTCGATTATGAAAATAATTCATATGCAGGTGATGAAATTTGAAACAATTTAAGAGAATCAAAGACGATTAAAACATTTTATAACTATAATTTTAAACTCAAATAAAACTGGAGACTCATTATTTAACTCATAACAACACTTGTAAACTTCCTGGGTCTTGTAACAGCGTCTCTGTCTGATTGTAGTGAGAAATCTAACGTCTGTTGTTCCTCAAAACAAAACATGTTGGCAACATATGCATGTTTATTGTCAACAGACTTCAGAGTTCAATTCCACTTTTTCTTTCAAGGGAGAAAAAAATTAATTCAGATGATTTGTTATTAGATTTCCATTAATCCAGCCACAAAGTTTTTCTGGTCTAGAAAAACAGAAATGTTATGTCTGACTGTCAAATTATACGAGGAGGTATTACTTTAATAATTGGTAATTATCACTCAAACTCACTGTTAGATCGCTCCCCTCAGCCTATAATTCTTCCCCCCCCATTTTATTATCAGCCGTGTGCATAAAGGCCTCCGCATGTTCTCCTTTTAAGAATGTATGTTTAGTACTAGTAGGTAATTGCCTGTGGCTCTGACAAAAAGCAATCAAGGTAGAGAGAGAGAGAGAGAGAGAGAGAGAGAGAGAGAGA
>CALSCE010010638.1:8043014-8118821 GCA_943593645.1 Bovichtus variegatus
AGAGAGAGAGAGAGACAGAGAGAGAGAGACAGAGAGAGAGAGGGAGACAGAGAGAGAGAAAGACAGACAGACAGAGAGAGAGAGAGAGACAGAGAGAGAGAGGGAGACAGAGAGAGAGAAAGACAGACAGACAGACAGAGAGAGAGACATAATATTAGGTTTGGAGTGCATTTTGAGAGTTTTAAATAAAACTGGCAATTTTTTTTTGGATGAAAATATATCATCTGAATTATTGTTTGTGCCTAAGCGAGTCCTGTCACTCTGTGTAGAGGAACATTTTGGCACCATATGTTTCCTTTCCCGTTGCTGTTGAAGGTTACAGAACGCCCACTTTCAGGATTTGGCAATATCCTTGACACAGAGTACAATGACTAATCTGCCACAATTTCCCCTTTTTGGTATTATTCTTCACACTAAGTATTTTGCTTTAAATAAGGGATTTTAAAAAGTGGTAAAGAAAATATTTTTTTTTGGTATTCAGAGAAAAAGCAGAACCGCTCCTTCGAGCTCAGGCACACAGTCGTAACCTTTTGTGTCAGCAGTTGTAAAAGTCCAAAAAGCTAGAAATTAGGAAAGAAATCTGTTTCACATTCTCTTTTTTCTAATAGATGACCAGATCATAAATATGTTTTCAATAGCTTTCTATAACATTACTACCATAGACACACTATTGCCATTTAGAAAAATGACACAATGTTTCCATAAAAATAAAGTTAAAAACGATGTTTTTATTTTAAAACTCATTAATAAATTCTACACATTTTGAGCATTAAACTCCAAGTATCTTTCATTTAAAAGGAATATATTGTCTTAGAATTCCTCTTTAAATCCTAAATATTCGAAAAGCCTCTATATCTGTAGCATTTCATGTTTGGTAAAGATGCACTGGCATTATTAGAAAGGAAACTAGAAATAATGATAAATGGCACGAGTACGACACACAGCGCCCAAAACATATCCGATAAACAAGTTGAGCGGTCTGTAAATTGGATCGGGATGCAACTCTCCAGCCTTTCATTCAGAAACAAGTTTTGTGATGTTTACCTTTTCAATCTGGCTTTAAGTCTTAAATTGAAAGGAGCGGCAGATCACTTGATGTGAAGTTAAAGGAGAGCCATCAGAGAGGCTTGCTACTCACCACACAGCAGATGCAGCAGCCCCAGAAAGACAAGAGGCTCTCATCAGCCCTGAGAGCAGCAGATGAAACAGTGTGGCTCAAAGCACCTCAGATTGGACGACATACGTGTGTGTTAGCCAAGCGACGGCGGCAGCAGCAGCAGCAGCAGCAGCAACATCCTTGTTTTGAATTTGTGAAACTTCACTATTTTCCAGGAAGAAACACATGACTAACGGGAGTGTTTAAAGTCAGTGCTTTCTCAAAAGAGAAGAGTTGAAAAGTTCAACTCAAAATCTAATCTGGAATATATCAGGTGATATTGGACGTTTATGTATTATTTACCTCTGCCCAAGGAGGTTATGTTTTCCGTCTTGTTTGTTTGTTTGTCAACAGCATTCTGGAAAAACTATTGGGCCGATTTTCATGAAACTTGGTGGAAGAGTGTAGCGCGGGCGAAGGGAGAGCCCATAAAATTGGGAAGTGGATCCGTTTCACGGGGCGGATACAGAAATAATTTTTCACTTTCGTCAACATTGCGAGACAAAGTCATTTGGCCTCCGAGTGTCCCTCTAGTTAAATTATATATTGACTTTGTGAATGCTGATGGAGTAATAACAACAGTCATTACACCTCAATTTGAACCAATTGAATTTCAATCTCTGAAAAAGGTAAATTGTCTGCCCTTTGCTTGTACGAGAGTACAGAGGCATTTCAACTTTACCTGATGGTCTTTTTCCACGATGGTGTTAATATGGCGGCTGTCAAAAAGCCTTATAATATGAGTCGAGGGAGCCGTCTTGAAGAATGCAATAAGTCTGGTTCAGGCTGACCCCTCCGTGTCGAGTGTGACCTTTGAAGTATCCGATCTGCTGTACCACCGAGGCTGCCTCAAAACGCAGTCATGTATCTCTGTGAGCCTGCCCGAGCCTTTGTCAGCCTAGTAATAGAACAAGCTCTTAAATGGGATTGTAAACTGGGCCTTGACCCCCCCCCAAGGGCACTTGAAACTACTTGCCATATCACGTTTATTAGCTTATTAAATTGTAAAATGATTCGCTGAGGCCTCATTTGAAATGGCGCGCGAGGCGAGGCAGTGAGCTCACCCACTCAACTTTTAATCTAGCCGCTGCATCCGTGCTCGGTCACTCCGCCGCTCTCAACAAAACCCATAATGGAAGCTAACTGTTAATCAAGAGACCGCTGGAGGAGGAATTAAAGGCACGCGGTGGTAGGTTTGTGAATAGGAATCAACAGGAGAGTAGAAAAGGAGGCACTAATTAAAAATACATTAACTGGTTATCATGCATTGACATATTTTGCTTGATCTTTTTTCCTAATCAGCACTAATGAACGCAGTGCTCTCCATCCACTGGGTATTACATGCTACGTTTCAGTGAGCAGTGAAATTAGCTGAGGGCCCTGAAGCCTAGTTGAACTGATGAAGCTTTTCTAGGTTTGATTACGGTTCTTGTACTGTACATAATAGAAGGCTGTCTCCTCTTTAGATTCTTATTCACATTAGAGATGCGACTAACCCCACATTAGTCATTGCTGGGAATATCCTCTCATATCTATCTACTGTTATACAGAGAATTACAGTAGTTAACTGCAATCACAACTGCTGTAATCAAGGCTTCGGTTAATTGTGGAGGCTTACATTGAAATCTAAAAATATAAAAGGCAGAGTGCCTTCTGTTGAAACAATGCCGTCCTACTGCTCCATTTAACTCCATTTAATGAGTCAAAACCAATATACTTTACCTAAGGTTTAATAGTAAAAGAGAATTACAGATTATTTTTCTATCATGTCTTGAAAGTGTTCTCAATTCTGCTTTTGACCTCAGAACAAATCAGAGATTATTATTGCTTTTAAATACTCACTACGGAAGTGAGTGGCAAGTGAATGCTGGTGAATTCTGATCTAAATAGTTTTTCTCTCCTGTGTTAATGATTTAAGAACAGTTGGAGAAAAAAAGTTACTCCCCTCCCATCTGTGAAATCAGGTGACAAAAAAGTTTCGGAAAGTACCATCTTTTTTTGTGTTATTTTGGCCATAAGAAGCTGAAGTGCACCACAAGTGGCAACCTACAAGTCTGAAAAGTGAAGCCAATGTGGAAGTGCCTTAAACCTGCATTCTCTCAAATAGCCAGCAGGGGGCGACTCAACTTGCTGCAAAAAAACAAGTCCGATTGTACGACCTGATGAGTTCATGGTCTCAAATTGTAGTTTTTAAGTCTTCTTTAATGCAGCATGTTATTGATTTTGTTGTGTTAAAGACCCTTGTTGGGAAATTGGGACATAACATCAACCCATTTGTAATGGAATACAACAAAGGCAAATTGAAAATTGTGCAACAGCAACCTGTTGAAAATGGGTCATCTATTTTTTTTTTTTATGTGTAAATGTGTATAAATCATGTTTGAAAAAGGTAGACATATTATTACTTGCTTGTGACAAAGAGGTGAAGAAATTAAAATGATGTGCACGAAATATCGACTAATATATTTTCCAGTATCCATCCATCCGTCCGTCCATTACCTATAACCGCTGATGCTTAAAGGGTCACGGGGGGCTGGAGCCAATCCCAGTTTACATGGACATCTGCACCAACATTTCAAGGAAATCAATTGAGTAGTCGTTGTGAAATTTAACTAAATGCTGACGTGTTGTAAAGCGCTTTGAGAGATCGCAAAAAGACAACAGTTGTTGAGAGTTGTATTTCAGTCTGGACCACAGTGGTGAGCCTGCTGACTAACCACATGTACAGACTTCTGAAACTGCCCACATCAAAAAACTCCCAGATGGAGCGACCATATGTCCTGCAGCGTCGGTGTGGAAGGTGCATGTTCGTATCATCACTGGTACAATCACACGGTGTGGAAGGTGCATGTTCGTATCATCACTGGTACAATCACACGTGCACGTGCATGTCCTGCCATGTGCATTTCACTCACATAAATGTAATGCATCTAGTGTAATGTGTCGGCATCAATTTAACAGTAGTGCACTCGTAGAACTCAGCGTAAAATACATATTCTGATTATAAATCACAATCATTTGTCATATTCAACATTAACACTACATGATACTTATTGTGTCTACATACTCCTGAATTGTTGTACTTGGGTGAGCGAGACAGTGAGAAACTGAGAGGGAGAGGGAGAGAGAGAGAGAGAGGGAGAGAGAGAGAGAAAGAGAGAAAGAAAGTTGTAAGAGAGAGAGAAAGAGAGAAAGAGAGAAAGAGAGAAAGAGAGAAAGAGACAGAGAAAAAGAGAAAGAGAGAAAAAGAGAGAGAAACAGAGAGAGAGAAAGAAAGAGAGACAGAGAGAGAGAAAGAAAGAAAGAGAGAGA
Source organism: Bovichtus variegatus (assembly GCA_943593645.1). NCBI lineage: Eukaryota > Metazoa > Chordata > Actinopteri > Perciformes > Bovichtidae > Bovichtus > Bovichtus variegatus. The sequence continues at coordinate 8,047,483 of CALSCE010010638.1, forward strand.
AAGAGAGAGAGAGAGAGAGAGAGAGAGAGAGAGAGGGAGAGGGAGAGAGAGAGAGAGAGGGTCAGTCAGGCGGCGTATCACGCTCCTGCTCCTTACATGCACCCAATCCACTCCTATCTAGTACCTGTCACACGCTGGCTGCAAAATGGAATTGACTATTGATTTCCCCCTTACCACAGGTCAGCTGTGCTGGCAGGTTACAGTGGGCTCACAGAGAGCCACAAGAGAGGAACACCAGGAGGAAACACACAAATGACATAACTCACACAAACACACATTCTTATTAACTATCACTTTCTGGGACTGTGTAAACTAGGAAGACAGCCAAGGTTGCTTTTAAAAGAGGGGTGTGTGTTAAATGTTTAAGGTACCATGCCCAGGACATGTCAGAGCTTTGATAAGACCGTGGTGGGATTTCTTTTGTGACGCGGAAAAAGTTAAATAAGCATGTGTGGGGAATGTAGTGTTCTATGTCCGCAACGCTAGTTTTTGCCTACTAGTCTACTTGTGACCCTTCATCACAGGTTAATGCGATTGTGGACAGTTTGCCAGAATAAGAGAAAAGTCCGAAACATGTACCTAATTATGTGTGGCATAAATATTTTAATAATTTAGTGTCAGTTTTATCTCCTGGACCCATAGGGTACAGAAAGAGAAGACCGTTAAATGCCTATTTTTACATTTTTTATTAAACCTCTGCCTGTATGATGGGTTGTCTGTGCGAACATGAATTACCTTTATAATGTTCATATCCAAAAGTTAAGACCTTTGAAAGACACTTTCTTTTCTTTAGGGGGGAGAAAAAACTTGGAAAACTTTGTATCCTAAAGCAGACAACATGAGCAGTACAGGCTCCACTGACTGCTCAGTTGAGTGGCAAGACTTCCTCTGTAGACTCTATAAACTTTTACTGTGTTGCTCTTTGGACAATGATCCGACTGACATAATAAAATAACAAAAAAAACAATTGGTCCGTGGACCGTTTTGTTAAGTTTTGTTACGGGCGCCAGCACACAGGGAGTGCCAACATGTGAAATCTGATAACTTAAAACTTTATTCAACGAAAAAACAAAAACAACCAACAGGAAGCAGAGGGAAGTGGCTGTGGGAGGTTGCTGCTGCTCATTTATAGATGTGCCTAGTATAGCTGCTCACTTACTAGTCTAGAGCTGTTCATTGTTGCAAACTGCACCAAAGTAAGGATTGCTTGTGAAGAAATAACCAGGGCCTCAATGTTCGTAATTGTTTCTGTAGGCAGACATGATAGAGAGCATACACGTACTGCCAAGAATACACACTTCCCAAGCTATCCTCGTCTGGTTTGCTCACGAGAATCGATAGTGGTGTAGGCACTGAGGAACAGCCTCTGTGAGCATGTGCATTTTTTTTAATAGCGCAGATAACTGCAGAGTGTATAATAGGAGCTGTTTGAAATATAAATAGCCCTGCAACATTTGATACCTTTTCAATATTTATTGATGTCTTGGGTACTATCTCACAATCGAACAGCACTAGAACATTAAAAATGTTATTTTGTCCTACAGGTCGACTAAATAGTATTTTTTTGTGGGGATTTACGGGAATAAGTACTAGAGCTATATGTAGCAGTGCAACAACAGAAACTACAACCTCAACAGTGACCATAAAGTGAAATAAAATGTCCTCTATGCCTCAATAAAAGCTCGTCCTTGTTAACGTCATAGCAACACTGTTGTGCGGTTTGTGTTTTGTATGCATTGCATTCTACAGGTGTAAATGTTAGTCTTAGTTCCTCTTCTTGTTTTCATGGACACACTGTCAAACCACCCGATAATGTGAATGGATCCTTTCCGTTGAGTTAAACTGGGAGGGTTGTTATATGAAGGGGTGTCAAACTGGTTTTTCAGTGACTTTATGCTAATAAACCTTCCATCTTGCATGTTGTGACATTAAACCAGCGAGGTAACTTCAGGGTTAACCCTGCTGGGTTTTCTCTCTTACGACGGCGGTTCGCTTCTCGCCGGGCTACATCGCCATGGTAACTAATGCTGCCCACCTAACCCCCTGCTCCGGAGCAGGTTATGTTCGAGATAAGAGATGAACTTGTGTAAAAGCAGCGCCTGCTGACCAATCACAACTCGGTGCCCGGGTCGTAAGATAATGTTACACCTAGACGAAGAAGTTAGAAGCTATATAAAGTCATAATTCAGGCTAAAAGCAACACCGTTTAAACGGAAAGGAAAAAGAGCAGGTAAAAAAACTCCAACTGTGTGAATGTGTAAATTACCAGGTTTTTAATATCACTGCCCCATACAGGGCGTGTATCTGACTATAATTATATGTGTGTATTCCGTTAAATTCATGTGTTGCTTAGATGTATCCATATGGCGTGGATGACAATATTTAGTCTTATTTTGCAGCTGCAACCCCGGTGGTGTCAAACGGACTTGGGAGTAAATACAAAAATAAATATAAGAACATAATTTAATACTGTAAATAGGTTTACGTTCATATCTCATAAACACTCACAGTGTAGATAAAAGTACCGGGAGCAAAGCAACACAAGGCAATGCATCCAGCCTGTGCCTCTGTGAACATGCGGCTCTGACGTGCCAAATTTATATCAAATCATATCATATATATTCACTTTGTCAGCTTCTTGAGCCATGTGTCGTGTGCTTAGTGTAGGCCCATGCTGTGGGTGATTATCAATGTATGAAAGCAAGTCGGCTTACCGATTTGAATTACCACTTTGAATTGCTCTAGATGGGCAGTGATGTCACATATCTATTATTTACACTTTCACACAGTCTGAGATTTTTTTTGCCAGTTGTCCTTCCTGCATTCGGCAGTTTAAACTGTGTTACTTTTAGTCTGGATTATGTGTAGAACGTCTTCATATTTGTCCAATGTTGTAGGTTTCTCTTCATATGTAAAATATGACACTCTGCCGACGGTACACCTGTCCTATGTTTGTGATTGGTCATGTGTTGCAAACCCCGCCCCTTTAATGTGAACATGCTCATAGCCAGACTGAGACACTCAGGGTTCACTTAGCGGGGGATGGCGGTTGTCGGGGTTAGTTAAGCCAGATAACACAAGACTTTCTGAGCATGTTGAACTCGCTTCGTACTACAGGCCCCTGGTGTATCAAAGACAGTCCAGGTTCATCTTAGGTTGATACAACCCACATGTTTACACAGTTGATTCTCCTAACCGCCGACTTTCAGCCTCCTTTTTCAAACTGTACAAGGGGTCATTAAGTCATTGATCGAGGGTAAAGAGGCGAACAACTGCTGGGTGTCATAGGAAGTGTGCGTGTAGCAATCGACAGCGAGGACCCGGCTGAACACCTCTGCTTGAAGGGTTAGGGTTTTTCCCGTTCACCTTGTTGGTCACGCGATACTCTTGAGATCCAGATAATTTGTGCAAGATATACTCTGCTTCTAGGTTGTGAATTTATCCCGACATCACCAAATGTGTGGTCTGCAGGTGAGCTTCAAACTGGCTGCCTGAACGTCCTCTTCTTCTGCCCAACATGACACCTTGTATGACGTATGGCCACACTTCACCGCTTCCTTCCCGCTCCCCAGGAACAGCTGATTGCTTTACTCTGTCCCGTCACTCATTTCCTTACATGCGTTCTGGATGAGTGCTCATAACCGACTCCTTCTGGCTCCTGATTGATTGATTTATGGGTCAATCACTGAATAACCTAACCTACCTAACCTACCATTTCACACACACTCAAATCTCTTTCAGGGAGGAATCAAAGCCAGGGGGTTGAAATAAGAAGCATTTCTTCAATTAATCTTGTTTAGAAAATCCACCTGTGCTTCTATTTCCTGGCTGTATTTGATAATACAATGAGAGATTTGCGCTGTTTGAAAATATTTGCTGACATTTACCCACATTTGCATCTAAGGCTGCATTTAAAACCTCATCGTCTCCATTAGAAATGGCAGAACACCAGTGAAACATGCCATCAGTGAAAAAACAAGGTTATTTGGACAAATTAGCATAACCACGAGTAGTACCTTCAAACAACAGATTGTAAACAGATTAGGAGATTTGTCAAAAGCTGACCTTCTGTTAAGCGGCACCTGTGTTCAACAATGTGAGCCAAAAGGATATCTACCCATTCGAACCAACAGATGGCACTCTGGTAACATCCAGACCATCCTTTATGATGAGGGAGGAGGGGGGGGGGAGAGAGAAAGAGAGGCACTGAGAATTATAGCCAATAGTGATTTTAAATTCAAGAGACAATGTAAGATGGGTCTTGTTGTAGAGCTACAGGTGAGGAAGCAACAATGCAGGAGCTTGTACGCAGATAAGTAGGACATTTCTTCCTTCAGTAAAGGTTAGAAAAAAAACACACACATTCAGAAAACACATTGTTTTTGCCTTCACAAAATGCTGGCCTGTTAACTTCAAGAACTCCTCACATGGACACTATAGGACAAGACAACCAAGCTCTCTGTCAGAACCTTTAGCTCACTGGCTTATTCTTACTGGACCTGATTTTTTACCTTTTTTTAAAAAACATTTTTTTTTTTTTTTATCAGATGTCTCAGGAGGGTTACCTTGAAACAAATACAACTGTTTGACATTGAGGTGTCTGTGCAGTTGATGAGCAAGAAGGCCAGGGAACCTAATCCTTTTCAGTCTACCAACAGCAGGACTCGGGCTAGTCATCGCTCTGACGTCGTCTTTGTTGGCGATGCCAGCTGAACCGAGGACAGGAACTTCTCTTCCCCGGGCCATATCCAGTTAGACCCCTCTGGTGAGCGTCATGACCCCTGCTGTGGGGCAGGGGGAGCCCACTCAGAGACATGCCACGTCTATTTGGGACAGACTCATCAACAACAAGGTCGTGCTCATTGTAGACAAATGAGAGGTGCCAGGTCAGGCTGGCCTGGGGCTTCAGCCAGAGTTGGAGGGGCAACATGCTTGACCTCCTCAAAATTGGACTCGCGGTTAATAACTGGCCGTCCTCTGGGAAGGCCGAGCACTTGGTCGGTGGTGTGTTCACTTTGCACCGGACTGGAAGTGCCACGCCGACTCCTGGGGTGAGCTTCTTCATGTATTCTGTCATTGAGGGATATCACTACTGGTTGACTTTGTCTGTAGGAGGCCATGTCAGGTTCAGTCTCATCGAAGTCAGGACCATCGTTATTGTAAGGTTGAGGCCTGATCATGCTGTGGTCCATGGTGAGCTGGTCCATAGATGTCAGGGGCTTGATGTACTAATTACAGACAGCTGGTTGTCATAGAGACCCCAACTCAACCACTGAACATGGTCAGCCACTGGCAAATTGCTTCATTACAGGCAATTATCTAAAACGCTTCTTCGCAGCAGAATTTGAGAAAAAAAAAAAAAGAAGAAAAAAAAGACATTTATTTTTGGTTTTTCATTTTTAGTGAAGCACACATTTAAAACATGGCAGTGTGAGCAGGGATGAGAATCATACAAATATTTATGTTTCAGTGCAATTTTGTAATCTCTTATTCAAACAGCAAATGAAAAGGAAAAAATAGTAGAGTAAAATCCTTTGGTGGAATTTGAATATTATCTATTTTGCAATCCTAGCATGATTATCAACATCAGAACTTTAAATTACCTGAACAGGTAGCTAATTACAGCTTCTAATTCACTAGACCTAAAACCCTGATGATGATATACAATTTCCACATGATTACCATAACCACCACACCAAAATTAAAATTATCTCATTAATCTTGACCTCTAAACGGTTCAAGGAACACAGGAAGCATTTGGATGCATGAAGCAGTTACGGTAGGTATTTTTTTAAATGTTGTTTTATCAGAAACATGTACAATTCAAGAATAATTATAAAAAAAAAAATCACAATTAATCTATTTACTTTGAAAGAGTAAAGGAGCAGAGCTTGGATTCTTTCAGCTGGGTATGCCTGAGCCGACAGTGAAGCTGAGAGCAGTGGAAGCGTTTAATAATTCACTCAAATTATTTCTGTCAGGACTGACAAGCTAAACGGGGTCTTGATTTAATTCTGTAATTGCACGTTCACCTTTACCCTGAACCCATACTTTGGTAATTAATAGGCCCGAGCTTTATTTGAAGTGTGGCACAGCAAGTAATGGAATTTAAATTGCAGGTGATGTGAAACCAAAGAAGTGAATCCTGCCTGGCCAAGGAGCTCATGTTATTTTCCCACCAGTGTCACAGTGTCACCTGCCACAAAGTGTCACCAACTAGGCTTGCCGCAGCAGTCGCCGTAACATCGACTACCTTACCTGCCCGCCACCCAGGCCGCCATTTTCTTTTTTTTTTGTTTCACAGAAATAAAAAACAGCTTGATTTTAATAGATTCTTTAACATTTCCTCACCGTGGGATCTCTAGCACCGACCCTAAATCAACCTACGGATCCAATCCTACTTCTCCTAGCTAGGGCTGGACGATATATCTTTTTCACATCCAAATTGCGACATGCGCAAGTGCAAGAGTAAAATCACAGGACGTGCGATGTCGGCAAATTAACTCAAACATGCGAAAACTTTTTTTGTTGCTTGTTCCGAAAGCAAAAAACTGTCACGGTTCTAATTGTCCATGATTAACCCAGTATTTCCCATACAGTCGAGGCAGACCTGCCACAGTTTCATGATGAACCTTACATTTTTTCACTTCTTCACAGGTTGGGTCAGCGTCTCTGCCCCAGGTATTTAACTAAACGGGTCAGAGATTGCCGCTCGGTGTGGGAGGATCCTCTTCCCGCCGCTGGCTGGCCGTCACCAGGCGCATTTTCCCGGTCGACTTGGAAAGGCTCCCGACGCGACTGTACTCAGTGCGAGGGCTCTACGTGATGTCGGCAACCCACCTGACCCATCGGGAAACAAGGAGCCCGTGTGGTCACAGAGCTTTGTGGGTGGGACTTTTTTTGACAGATCATCACCATTCTTATTGATACAACAAAGGACTGATTAAATAGTTTACACAAGCACAACGTTCTTCATGGCTCTCGCCTCTTCTGCTCTCAAAGTGCACCACGAATTTAACGTCACAAAAATAAAACACAGAAAATGTAATTCAATATCAGTTCTTTCCAATATTGTGGAGCCCTATCTTAAACTTTGCTATTTGACTCTCTATACAGTGCACAGTCCTGCTAAACACACAGACCCACACATTCAAAGTGTCAAACGCTGGTTCCTTCAAACACTGGGGGTGGCGGCGTGTCCGTCAGCAAAGTGACTGTACTTTGCCTTGTGCTGGCTGATATTTCTTGGGACATTAAAGCAGATCTATATTCCATGTGGAAGAGGTTGAATCGTTTGACACACAACCTCTGGAGGCAGGTGATGGTATAGGAGGTCAGCAACAGAGGATCAGTGCTCCACCTCTCCACCTCAGGGTGACGACGAGCCCCCGCGCTCGGCTCCAATCATCCCCTCTAGGCCTCATTTGTGATGAGCGGGAGGTCCGCAGTGTCATTTCCACAAGATGTTGACTCAGACAGAGCAGCCACACCAGACTAACAATTGATCAGTGAACTCGGACAACGCAACGACACAATGTTCCAGTAATGGCTGTAACAGCATCAACCAAAAGGTAGCGCGTAATGCTCCGCTATTAGATTTAATGACGAAACCACCAACATTTGCTTTGGACTAATTTTCCAAACTCGTGTAAATATGTATCAGAATCAATTAGGCCTAATAATATACAGCCCTTAGAGGATTCACATCAAAGCACATAAGCACACAATCCAATTAAGAGTGTTTACTGTTTAGATTGAAATGCTCAGCGTTCCGCTCTTAAACCCAATCCGCATATCAGTAAACAGTATTTGCCAGAGTGTCTTTTTCAGTGGTTGTGTGTGGGCGTATGTGTGTGTGCGTTTCCACGTACGAGTCGAGAGAGAGCTAAAGAGTGCAAGTATATGCAGCCTTGAGATCTTTAATATATTTTTGTGCACTTGTCTTACCTGTTCGATACTGAGGTTGCAGACGACAAGAGAATTGGTCGCCTTGAACTACAGACATTTTATTCGCTATTTTAAAAGACTTAATAGTAGACAAAAACAGCTAAAAGGCAAAGTGCACGCATTACTGCCAAAGCTTTTTTTTTGTCATCTCTGATAGAAGAGCACATATCCAAGACAATAATGCCTCCATAAATCTACCTCCACATAGACTTGTTATTAATCGTCATTATAATATACAGTATGCAATATGAATGCAGGTGGATACCCAGTTGTACATTGTTTCCATTTTCCATAATGGTACTCGAACTGTATAGGACGAAGAGCCTGAATAGCAGCAATAAGGCACACTTTTGAGGCTTTTGACACAAATAATGTTCGAGAAATCTCACATGGTAAGCTTGTGAGTGTTTACAGCGAGAATGGTACCTTGAAAAACAGAATTACCAGTGTAGTTTCTTTCTCTTGTTACCTGTAGCAACCTCATGTTTCAGATGGATGAGAGCAGAGCATTCTGGCAACCTTTACTCTCATGGAAAACGATCAGTAATCAGATGAGCACACTAACATTTAGTGACTGTTTTACTGAATTTCAGGCTTCTCATACTTCACATTTCTACTATTTTATTGCTGCTTCTACATTCTCCCTCACACCACTGTGGACAACAGATACTGAACTCTTTGAGCTCTCGGGGCTCAGGCTGCCTCCGAAGCACGAATATCAATCAGCAGAGAGGGAGAGAGAGTGAAAGGAGAGGAAGGCACACACACACACACACACACACACACACACACAAAGACACACACACACACACACACACACACACACACACACACACACACACACACACACACACACACACACACACAGCAAAACTTTCTGCGAGAAGAAAAATGGTCAAAATACACAGAGTAGGAAATCTACCAAGAAATGACAGAGAATGATTGTGTACGGGTGGAAGCAGGTTATTTGTTTCCACATTACCAAAGCCCTCCGATTCATCTCCTGTTCCTAAAACTTTCATTATAGTGGCTTGCCTGCACCGGGCATGCTGAGCCTGCGATATGAGACAACAATTAATTTCTGCTTTTTTTTTGGAACCTGCCTCCTCATCTTTTAACTAACTGAACATAAACTGTTGCTAGCAATCTATCCCTCTCTCCAGGTTTCCCATAACAGGGAAACAAGTGACAACTAGATGCTGAAAGGTCTAAAGTATAACTAACAATGACACCACGCGGATGGTTCCTGTACGTTCCTTACCAATTAGGGAAAAGAGCAGTCAGCAAATATTGCTTTGTGATATCTTTAACAAATGCCCCTTGTGGCTGGTTCCAGCATGCATGCAGTGGCTTGCACTGGGGACACTGTCACCTGTCAGGCCTCATTTGGATGCGGTGGAGTCAACTTTGCATGGTGCCGTCCCAACCCTTCTCCCCCACGCTCGGCTCAGTGTCAGGGATTAATTAGCTACGTCTGGTTCTACAGAAGCCGAGAAACTAAAGCAAGACGCTCAAGAGAAAGAGGGGAAAAGAGTAATGATGAATCAACAGTGGCGTCTTCCTCACTGTTTTTGCTATCCAAGCAAAGGCATCACCCTAATTCCCATGATGCTCAGCAGCAAATCTGACAAGCTGAACTGTAGCAAATTCACATGCAAACTCTCCTGTATGCTTCAAGTCTGCTGGGTTAATTATATGCAAGTCAATGTATAGTCTCTGTTGTATAGTTCAAAGTCTTGGTGTATTTTGCATCGGCTTATTACCTGTACATTCTGCATGTTTTCACACATGCTGCATGTTTTCACACATGCTGCATGCTTTCAAGGTTTACTGTCTACATCCCTAATTACTTGTCTTTGAAGGCAGAATACAACTAAACCAGGTGCCAGCGACTGAGCCTCATATTGTTTCAAATATATAGCGGCTCTCATTATTTTCACAAGCACATTAATGACAATAGTAAAAATAACAAATAAGGCCGTAGTGGTAGGAGCAGCAACCTAATTTCTGTTCCCCATCCTCAAATTAGTCTTACTTTCTATAGCATTCCATGGTTTCATTTTATTGTCATTTTCACTCTGTGGTTTTATGAGCTACTGCATACTGCAGCTCATCATTTGAGCATTTCTCTTTTCAGTGAGATTTGATTTTAGTTTAAAAGACCCAGAGGACTAACTTGTGTTGCTTTCAAGTCAAAAATGATCAGCTAAAATGAACCAGATCTGCATCTGCAAATGACCAAACATAACCAAACATAGAAAAAGGTTATCATCCTGATTTGTGTTGTAGTCCCACTTCGACTGGATGATGTATATGGGAACCCTGGTCTACATGGAGCACTTTAAACTTGATTGTTTCTCCACCCTGAGCCATTTGACCAGTGTGTTTATGGGGGATAAATGGATGGTGACAGGCGTTTCTCCTCCACAAAAGACATCGGTGATGAATACTGCAAGTGATCACAGTGGCGTCATGTCTTGGCACTGAATTCATCAACTGCCATCAAAAAAACAACGTCATGATTATATAATGTGCCATCTGTGAAACCCAGATTAGGGTTCAGGCAAGGTTTAGGGATGGATCCCATTTTTGGTTTAGCAGAAGGGGTGATGAACTCCTGTGAGCAAAGTCAGCAGGGTTGAAGAGACTTGGACCCGGACCAGCTTCAAATGCCCCACGACGAGGAAACCAGGAGCGTGCAATTGCTGGCTGTGGCTCCCTGTGAATCATCTAAATGTCTGTGGGTGCAGGGCCTGCTGGTAACGGTGGTCTGATCAACCGCACATCTGGACACGCCCTGCAGTCATAGCCATGCTGCTGGGGTGGTAGGTGGTACGTTTTGGCAAGGATTTAATTGAGCTGAAGTGGGCAAAGAGAGTGAGAAGAATTAAGCTCGGAAAGTAGAAATAGGTCTAGAAAGGAAGAGAGAAAGCCGACATAGACAAAGAGCTCTTAGGCTGTGATGGCTGATGCTGGAGATTTCTGCCATGCCTCGATTCTTCCATCATCTCTATCTCACTGAAAACCTGACAAATATACCGGCAAAGAAAAGGCTGGAAAGTTTTTTTTTTGTCTAAATCTGCCTAGACAAAAGTGAAGTGGGGTGGGGGAGTGTGGGGGGGGGGTGAAGGTCAAGTACTCCTTCCATTGTCTCCTTTGTGGCCTGCAGACAAGGGCTGTGCCTTTAATGAATGGTGTGGAAAGTGGTCTCAGTGGTAATTGGCCTCCGCCTCATTAATGAGAGGTGGGCGGCAGACGTGGAGGGCAACGCATTGATTGAATTGATCATATCAAGAGAAACGCGCATCACAAATAACAGCACTCACATTCTGCTTTCTTGAACTCCAACTCCGTCTTGACGAGAAAGCAGTATCCAGGTAACACCTTGCAGGCTTTGATACTGCAGGGGAAATTGTTATTGTCAAACAAGCTTCACTGATTCACTTATTATTCAGAATTAGATGTTTTCAACAGGGGGACTACGATTTAGAGTGTCTTCTGAGAATGCCTAACATGGTTGTTGCCATTGTTACAAAAATAGATATTCAAATCCTCCTCCTTGCTATCACAGCTTCAGTGCCTGCTTTTTTCACAGAGCTGCAGTGTAGCAGGAAAAAAAAAGAAAAAAAAAAGGATGAGATGTAGGAGGGTGGAGAAGGGTGGAGGGATTTTTCAGCTGTACTCCATATGTTGTGTCATTTGGGGGCTTGCTGTTGTGTGTGTATGCTTGGCAGGTCTCTGCTCCTTCCCTCTGTTCGTGGTGTCTGTGCACCCGTCTCTGTCAGCACCCACCTGCCCTTCCTCTAGACCTGGCACTGCACGGTGGTTTACCGCTTAGACACCATGAAAGTGAAATGACATTGAAAAAGAGAATTTCCCAATGAAATTATAGATGTGACACACATTAATAGTTCCTGGTCGTGTAGAAATGCAGTGTAAACCAACTAAGTTTATCTGGAATGTATTTCTTGCTAAAATAGTACGTCAACGATTTAGCATTGCACTCCAATAATAGCGTCCACAAAAAAAAAAATCAATTGTCTTTTTTTATGCCACACGTCAAAACCTGGCACTAAAATTTCCCATAATGCAACTAAAATCGTCAACAATCCGGTCTGAGATTTGGGTGTGTTATGCTAGTAGCGGCTAATGTTGCCTCGAGCTGCTAGCCTCAAGCAGAGATGAGGAGCGAGCTCCAGAGCTCAGGCTCTTTCTAACTCCACACCCCCAGATTTCTATCATTTTCAAACCATCTTTCAGCCCCAACTGACACTGCCTTTAGTGACATCACTTGAGGCACACAAGGCTTTAGACAACTTTTTTTTTTTTTACATATTCAGTAATACCTACCAACACCTGTCGACTTTGATGAATAAAAGTCAGTGGAGTTCCGCTTTATTCTTCAACAACAGTAATTTATGGTAATCAAACATTTTTAAAACATTGACCAAATATTAATCATGTATTGTAAAGAATATACAGTAAGTAGGTCATGTTTCCCCTAAAAATAGCTGCATAGTAGTACTTAAAGTGTATTATGTGACTAGGGAAATTTCACAGCAGCAGGAGTCACATCCTCCCCCTATGGTGCATTAAACAGATCTGTGGACCATCTGGAAGACACCCCCTAAACTTTTCATAGGAAGTTCAGTCCTCCACACTGTAGGCTTCTGCACAGCAGTCAACAGTCATTTAGTTTAGCTGAATAACACAGATTTTCTGTTTTTTTAATTGGCCAGCATCCTTGTGGTGAAAGGAGACAGTACTGCGAATACAGCGGAAATCTACTCCAGGAAGAACCACGGCTTCATTGAGCAGCGTCCTATTTGTGCGGACAGGAAATGTCAATGCTGTTGAAAAGACCTTAAAAACAACAACAGTAACGACATCACGAAGCATAAACTCAGACAAAATGCATATCTGCTACATGCAGTGATAATGTATGAAGAATTCAAAGGGATTTTCGCAAAGCTTGGCCCACGGGTCAATTTGACCATCTGGAGCAGTTTGACAGGTCAGCGAGCCATGGAACAGGAAGTGGCAACAACCCTTTGTGCTGTAGGGTTGGATGGACTGGGTGTTACGAATAGGTTGTACATTTGACTTTTTGCCGCCTCTGGCATGCAGCACAGCAGAGTTCAGCTCTTCATGGCAGAGTTCTGGGGAGATCCCCTCCAGGTGAGGCTGCAGGTGTAAGGTCTACAAAACGTGTGAAACATGACCTGCTCAGGAATGCTGGCCATAACTATGAGGATATCCAAATGGAGAAAGATTTAATTCCATGATGCTTTACAGACTCAGGGGCCTTTTCCATCATCCAAAAACCCTCTCTGACCCGCTCCAACTCTGCTCCTAGAATAACTGATTTTATGGATGTTGGGTGACAACAGCGAACTTAGTGCCGGTACCAGGGGAGGAGCCAAGCAAATAAATGCAAATAAATGCAAATTGCAAAATGCTGCTCTTAGAGGTCAAGCCTGTTTCAGACTGTGCTCATAACACTGTGGTTACAATGCATTACCTTTGGCCTCAGCTCATATTCTACAACATCATACTTGTTTACTGAAGCATTTAATTGACTTGGCTTGAATTTCCATAAGCAAAGATTTAGGAAAAAGGAAATACAATCTGAAAGAGGGGAATGGCACTAATACATTGAATCAATAACAGATGTAAAACATGCATGGCCCCAGTCCTTCAATCAGAAAACTGTGGAAAATATAATTGATTAACTAATTGGCCAAAACAAGTTACTCTACTACAATACTCCCACATGCCTCTCTCATTTGTAGTCAGGTGTTTGCTGTGGTAAATTGCTTCAGCCTTAAAAAAAGCACAGAACCTCCTGACAGTTCACCGAAAGCTAGAATTGGTAGGAACAAAAAACATGTGAAAAGGGAACACCAAAGGAAAGCAGACCTTGATTGCTGAACGAACATCTTGTGTATGATGCCTTAAAGTGGAGCCTAATCACAGCGCTCACTTTGTAAGTCTGTGTTTGATAAAGCATTTCAAATTACCCCCCGCATTTATAAAAAAAATAAAATAAAATGATGTCAATTGCTCTTCATCATTCAATAGAATTTCAAACAGCTCGAGCAAAGAACAAGATTATACGGAGTAGTTTTAATTTTCCATGATGAGAGTGACTTCAGGAGGAAATTAAACATGAGGTTTAAGTTTAAAGCGGTTTTTCTTTTTCTGTCTCACCTTCCTACCTCGAATATTTATTTTATGATAAAATATTGACGTATTGTTTGCTCTTTCTTAACAAGGAAAAATTGTTTGTTTTTTTACAACTTGCATGGGGTCATGGGATATGGCAAGATGTGCATGACTACATAAAAGATCATACACATAACCACTTTTTTGAGAGGAAAAAGAAAAGGTGAAATTTGAAGTCATTAGCAAAACTGCTCGTTTTGAACACCATCTGGATTTTCAGAGGATATACATTCTACAACATGTACATACAATACAAACTGTGTCTGTATGCAGTATTACAATTCCTGAGCATATCATAAAGGAAACACATATTTTGCGTATATTTACACTTATATTCCCCTCCAAATCAGTTGTTGCTGGGTAGGATTACACCTTAATGCTCGTGCATTGCGTGATGAGTAGGAATAGTGGCACAAACTACTGAAATGACCCAGGATGTAAAAAAAATCATAAATCTACAGCCATGCTAGCAGCTCTTGGAGCTAAATGCTAATGCTCATAATGACAATCCTAACATGCTGATGATTAGCAGGCATAATGTTAACCATGTTCACCATCTTAGCACAAAGTTCAGCTGAGGATGATGGGCATGTCATTAGTTTTGCAGGGATGTGGTCATAAACCAAAGTATTGGAAATGTTGACCTGATGATGGCGCTAGATAGATTAATGTCTGCACCACGTTTCATGGCAATCCATCCAAAGGCTGTCGACATATTTTAGTGTGGACCAAAATATTGGGCCGTTGCCATCCTAATAAAATGGCTGTTCCGTTAAAATCGGTGCTGAAAGTCATTCATCATGCTTCTTTGTTTTGCGGATTTTGGATCCACTTTTTTTTTTTAAAGCGATAAGTTGCCATGGGAGATTTTAGCAGTTTTGATGTCACTATTCTGGGTTACAGACTGAGAGCGACAGCATGTCACACTTCACTTCAGGATGCTGTGTGCGTTTGTGTTTCATTAACAAAAGAATAATAAACTCCAAACAAACAATTCAAACTGTGGATCTGTGCGCCTAGAGATTTCATCAGAGGAATAAAGGTGTTTAGCACACAGACATTAGTATGCAAACACAGGCGTGCATCTGTGTGTGTGTGTGTGTGTGTGTTGCAAGCCAGCTGGAGAAGGGAGTACTAGTGACATTGGCTTCAAGTGGAGTTAATGCTGAATATTTCAGTTTGTTTTTTTTTTTTACACTGAAGAGCGGGGGTTCCCAGGAGAGAGCCGGTGATGTGCTCTGATTCAGAATGGCGATACCTGCACTTTCACATCAAGGTAAGTATGAGAAGCATTGATCTGAGAAGGAATCAATCTCACTTATAAAGTCTGTTAGTGTATTATTCATCAATTCATCTGTCAGTCTGTTTATCTTGCCATATATCCGGTTATCAAAGGCTTTTTCCCTGTCACCCATTGTAAATCATCTTGAATTTTTCATTTGCTCTCGCTTTTCTTGCCTGGTGACCCCACTGATCAAGTAGGTGTAATGCACAGATATGATGACCTTTGCGGAGGTTTCTCATTGTTAGGCAAAATTACTTTTAGCAGAAGGGATCATTTTTACTGTACATCAAGCGACGACCTGTCAGTTTTATAGGTCTCGATGTCCCAGCATCAGCATCAACTGCAACATGGACCATCCTGCAGATCTGGCTTGAATTTCTTTTTTTTGTTGATTGATGCCTTCCCAATGAACAAAAAGAAAACATTTATTATACTTTACCTAAAACAACAGCACCTAAATTCACATTAATTTTGTTTCACACCAAATTGACAAAGAGCTAGAATAAACAATCAGTGGCCTATATTTTTCACAATGCTGAAAAATAGTTTTTCACAATAATCTCTCTCAATTTGAATATTATCTATTCTTCACTTACTGCCAATTTATTGGACACTAAAAACTATTCTGAGGGAGTAAAACCCCAATCATCTGCTGCTCCCAGCAGGTCCGAACCTAGAAAACGTTGATAATATGCAAATGCTATTTGACCCTGGTGTAATTAACGCTGGATACATATTTATTAAGTCCTCCTAGCTTTAAGGCGCAATAATAAAGATATTTATTGTCTGATGGAATTAAATGACCATAATATATGTGCAGCGCTGGTTCTTTGCCAGCGGTTGATGCTCATGTTTTCATCTGCTCAACAAAGCCGGACTGGCCAACAAGTGAAAGACCTGCATAGCAACTCGAACCATAGAAACTACACATTATTTATTTAAAGCCATTATTATTGTTTCACTTTACCATATTACCTCTTTACTATCCCTTTGTTTTTGAATTTCAATTGTAATTAGCCATGTTTCTTATTTAAGTTAAATCAATGAAACATGCATTACATTTTATTTATTATACATTATTAGGTGGTTAAAGTTAGACATTTTTAATCAACAGCACAAAAAAAGAAAAAGCGGAGTCAGTTGTGCCCAGTACTTAATGAGACACGTTGAGATGCGTCCACTGTCAGTCAGTACATCCTTCAAGGAGAAATAAACAAGCTCCAATTCAATAGAGGATTGTTATTTACTAATGTAGCATATTGTCACCTGCTGCACTCTTCCGTGCGCTCGCAGGAGCAGCAACTCTTTCATTTGAGTGAATGCAAAGTAAAACATTGATTAGAAGCCGAGGCAGTTAGCAATCAAAAAGGAAATTACTTTTCCTATGAATTAATAACATATCAGGATCAATTCATGCGCTGGTGTCTTAATTACCTCATAACAGATGAGAAATTAATTAACATGGTGGAGGGGAAACTGGATGCATAGAGTCCAGCACTTAACTAAGCATGGGTGAAGAATTGATGTGGAACACAATGAATGCAGCTTAATTACAGATACAGTTTATGACCGTTTCCTCTTTTCAAAACAGGATTCATCTTGATGAATCTTGCAGAGCAAACCATGATAACTTTCAATTTCGAGTGTAAAAAATAACGTTTAGTTTTAAACAATATACACATTTCTTAAAAGGTGGAGTCAGCGATTCTGGGTAAAGATTGTTGATACTTCGATGTGGAGTTTAGCACGTTAGCATGTACCAGATTTACTGTCCCTCTCGCTCCCACTGCCAGTCTCTTTTAAACGTGAATGGCCTTTTCCTGTGTCCTGCTCACCAGCACGAAGACCCCCCGGAACAGTATCGTGTGGCTCAGGCCGAGCCATTTTCTTTGTTTCCCAAATTTACAGAGCCAGGGCTGTGTATGAACACCAGATTCACGGACAGCTAGTGGACCGTGAAAAGACATTCGCTGAATTTGACAAAAAAGTATATTGGATTAGAATTGCTGACTGCACCTTTAAAAAGGAGTAGATTGTTTGAAATACAGATTTTCACCTGGATATTATGTCTTTATGCACCAAAATGTTGCAAGGAGATGCTAAGAGTTAACAGTCGGAGAAGGAAAAACCATTTAGAAAGTAGTTTTCAGTAGATGAATGTGAAAATATGAACAAGCTGCTCATTATGTGCTGATTATGAGTCACAAAAAAGAGCGGAGGGAGTGTTTGCTCAGTTAATGGTGCTTTTTTAAAAAGGTGGTTTTTACCAGATATTTGTATTGCTGAATACTTTTTTATCTTACAGGATTCCCACAGCTTAACGCAAGTTAGACTTAACCCTTTAAGACTTATTTTAATGCCACTGAATGACATTTAAGACCAACTTTACAATAACCAAAATTAAAGAAAAAAAAGAAAGAAAAAAAAGAATCTCGCAGAGCTGGAAACACTTGTACAGAACACACTGTGCCTCGTATACATTGTCCTGGTACCGGTTTTAGCCGTGACTCAAAATCTTGGTTAAATAGCCAATTTTCAATGAGTTTGCACTTTCCCATGTCGGCGCTAGCTAGCAGACCTGCTCTGAGCATTCCGGCAGCAAACTAAATATGTATGTTTTCTAAGTTGCGCTATCCAGATCTGAGTGCCATTAACGCAAGAAGCATTCAGTAAATGATTTTAAAAGATAGATGTCACCAATTATTTTGAGATTTTATGCTGTAAAGACAGAAAAAAAAAAGATTAATAAAATCCTAATTCCTATACCTCATCATTTTAAGACTTTAAGACTTTTGAAAGTTTGATTTAAGACATTTTAATAACAATTAATGCCTTAATGTTAGATTAATTAATTCAATGCCTTTTGAGCCTTTTTAAAGATCTGCGGGAACCTGGTTTTATTCTCACCAATTGTTTTTTCTATAAAAAAGCACTGATGAATTCCCGGCTTGAGGGGCAATGCAAGAATAATAAAAAAAAAAGCCTCCAAGCCTGTGTTATTATGGCTCTTTCCATTGTAAGATTCACAGGGAAACAACAATCTAAATCAAATTTTACTTAAAACAATTGATTGCAGTTTGTTATGTGAAAGCTCTGCCATATGGTGCACATTGCGAGACTGTAAGAACTTTCTTTTTTTACCCTTATGCTTGCATAATTCTAAACTGATCCATCCTAATTAGATACAATCAAAATTAAAGTCTTGGCACACTATTAAGTCACACCTTAAAATGTAGGGACACAAGCTGACTGAGAATAAGTGTCCCAGTGATCGCACTCCTCCGTGTTTTCCCTCCGGATTCGGCCTCTGTGACACCAGGCAGTTACCTAGTCAGAGTGGTAATGTGTCCAGGGCTCATGTTGCTGAGCTGATGCTCCCTCTGCCCACCTGCTCACGTGTGATCTCCAGAGGAAGGCCTCCCATCGACACTGTGCACGCACCTCCATGATTTATGAGCCATCTGTCGCGTCTGATGTTCCTGTCACCTAAGACAGGATGTTCCCGGCTGGCATTCTGCACCGGCTCTGCGTGGGCACAGCCTGGGTATGCCAAGGTCCACTGTAATTAAATTACACCAAGTGGGAACAGAGTGGTCCCCATAATGCAAAAAAACCTTCAACAAAAGACACAGAGAGGGTGCATCAAAGAATATCTCTGTTTTATGTTGGCATGAATTCCATGTGTGGAGCTCTACTGCACAATGATGGGTTGAATAAAGGATTATCAGCTTTTTCCCTCTTAAATGTGGAAATAATTGATGACTTTATTATGAAATGGCCACACAAAATGAAGACAGTCAATTAAACTAAACTAAAACTTGTGTAACTAATGGTCAGAAACGGAGTTTGTTTTGAGTCTTTCTGCAATGAGGAACCCAGGTGTGCCGTCCTACAGGAGGCAGAGAGACGCATCAGCATGCACAACATGGCAGCTACAGAAACACAGATTGGAGAACACAATCCCCAGAGAAAAACAAACACTGATCCAGACTGCATTGAAACCGTTCCTAAACTGTTGTTGTTCTACCTTACAAAACGCATTACTGAAATTAGAGTTCATTGTGAGTGATGTGCTAAACAGAGGAAACACTGGGATGGCTCATGTTTGTTAAGCTAAGATACCTGCAACTGACAAACGACAGTCAGCAATCAAAAGGAAACAACCACGAAAGAACGTGGTCTGTTGTGTCCCAGTCCTGTCTTGTGACATCCTCGCTTGTCCTGTACTGCATAGTGATGCGGTGTGCGTTGACCTGTTGTTTACCCGTCTTGTCCTGTGCCTTCCTGCCGTGCCCGGAATTAACCTGTCCTGATCTCTAACACGAGTGTTACTTGCAAGGTTATTGAGAAGGCTGAAATAAACACATGTAACCTAATTCTGGACACAGACAGACATGTTGGGGGGAAAAAAAGTCTACATGCTGAGAGCCGTGGTACTAATTGGCAATTAAATGATCACCATTAATTGGCTTAAGCGTAATTCACCAACTCTGAAGGCTTGATTCCTTTGGGGGGAAATCTAACGTGCATACAGTATCAGGATGCAACTGAGGTTGTGATGATACCTACCTTTTAATTTAGTCATTTATTTTTATATATATATATATATATATACACACATATATATACACACTTATACACACACTCAGTTGCCTGTTCATGCCAGGTACACTTAGCTAAAAAAATATATAATTTTGTCTAATCTATTTATACCAATGAGGGACGGCTAAATAACAGAAACACTTCTCTGTACAATGCATTACAGTTTAATAACACCACACACTACCTCCTCCAAAATGACCATATAGTTAAATCAACACCCACTCTAAAAGCGTTTCAACAATTAACTGAACATTATAACCTTCATGAAAGGCAACACAATTTAATAAAAAACAAAACAAAAAAAACAAACACTGAAAGCTGTCTAAGACAACAGAATGTTCAATTCTGGGACTTCAGTCAAAGACCAACTGTTCTCTCAATAATTGTAAAGCAAAAAATAAAAAAGCTAAAGTTGTGGATTGCTCTTGGTCACGGTGGCTAACATCTGGCAGCCATGTAAACAGACACTAGATTGATAGGTCCACCTGTGCACATTCAAAAATAATTCTCTTAGGAAAACATTAGCTAGACTTCAACAGCTTTTCCTGTGGAACTAGCTGGCATGATACTGGCAGTGTTATGTTGTTTTTTCCCCCATCAAAATGCCATGTGTCGTTATCCATCCAAAAACATTTTTGAAGTTTTCAAGTCAACATTAAATGTGCCTTTGCTATTAACCTGCATAGCAGTTTAAGTGTTTAATTGAAGCATTAAGTCATTTTAGTTGCCTTGGGTTTGACCAGGCAACTCTATGAGAAGCAGTTATACGAGTCTCCTTGTAATTAGATATTGTAAACGAGTGTCAATCAAGCCATGTCATGTTTTTTTTTTAAGACTTTAGTTGAATTTCACAGAGGCAAACTTTATTTACTCCGATATTCTTTTAATACCCGTAGACTGAAAATTGATACAAGATATTTCCGGCGGTACATTAAATCCTCTTTACAAGAGGTTAAACATTTTTCTACAAGAGTGGAGGAGCTCATGAAAGGCTCCACCACAGAGCTGTGCAAAGGAGCGCAAAGACAGGTTAAGCTTTAGAAAGTGATTGAGGCTGAGAGGAACGGCCTTCACAGCAGCTGCGGCACCTGGCATCAGATCCAACCTCTCTGCCCTGCTTATTCCCTGAATGACACCCCATTCATCTAAGATCACTGAGGCTGCAGGTAGAGTTGCTTCATTCTCCTCACCAAAAACAGCAGACAGGTTCCCTATTGATGCTATATTTATAAGGAGGTAGTTGCAGAGTGAAAGGGAATGATGTGCCTCAAGAACTCGGGTTATTTGATGTGAACTGCTGCTTTGATGCACACTGACATCCATCATGTTCTAGTATGCGTGTGACAATGGGTGTGACGATGTATTGGTATGGGTGCCATACAATATCGATGAGGTACATACATGGTTAGGGAGCGAAGAGGAGCACATTGTGCTTCTGACCGGGTCGATACATGCCTTTGTCGTTTGTAAAAATCTGACTTTTTTAACTTGTAGGTTCAACTCAACTCTGTGTCAAGCATTGTTGCAGGCGTATCAGGCAAAACTTCACAGGTTGAGGTAAAGAACAACCCTAAAACAGACCATCCATCCAGCCATACGAACAGACTACGCATTGAAGCTACTGTTGCATGGCGATCACAGATTGCAGCGTGCCGTAGCCATATGGTGTATTAGTTCTCATCCTGTAAAACGTTTGTAACTCTTGTTGCCGATTGTATTATTTATTAAAAAAAAAAGAAAAAAAAAAAAAGAAGTCGACACATTTTGTAGTGTAAACAGTTCAATATGGTCAAACAGATTAGGAAGGAAGTGTCGCCCGTGTTTAAAGCAGTTCCGAATAGCAACACCCAAAGTTGGGGGCGAAAAGCCCACCGTTATAGACACAGACACAATTAACCTTACACCGCTGCACACTTTCGAACGTCTCTCCTCAAAAGGTATTTATGGTGTTGTGCTTGTTGTTTTTTTTAGATGAATATATACGTTAATGGATGTATATCTGCATCTATGGAGGATGCGGGCATTTCTGTGCAGGGAAATGTTTCTGTTGATAATACAAATGTTTTAGTCTACACCAGTCTACTTTCCAATTTCCATTGGTTGGAGGAGTGTTTTCCACCAAATGATTTCTATGTTGAAGCTAAGGTAGTTCAACAACAACAACAACACTAGAAGTTAGCATGCTGAGGAAGTGAAGGCAACATCATGATTCGATGAACTCTGTGTTTCTTTGTTGTCTAGCCTGGGGCGGTATTAGAAGCTCCTGAGGAAACATCTGGCATATCAAGGAGACAGATACCTTGCTCACTTTTCCATATATCCAAAACAAATCCATGGACGCAGAATGTTGATGACTGCCCATAGTGCCTCCCTCTGCACCACAGCTTGCACCAAAAACAAAAAAAAAGCCTACGTAAGATGATAGTGATCTGCCTCCTTATGCTGTATTTCCTTTTTAAATATCACTTATTTTTCAGAAGGTCCGTAGGTGTTTTTGTCATTACTGACAATTGCGTCCGTCATCGGGAGTGTCTGTCCATTGAACACGTTGTTTCAGAGCAGATTGCAATTCAAATAGGAAAGGATTGTCATGATCCCCAGAGGATGTTGCCTGTTCATTTTGTAAAATCGTTTTTTTTGTCTTACATTTTAATCCACCCACTCAATGAACATCACTGCCACTAAGGGCAGCAAGCTGGGCATTGAGACTTTTGTTGTTAAAATTATACAAAAGTAAAGGATGCTCACAAAATCTATGAAATGCATTCCAACACGACCAAAGTCCTTTTTTACATTTTTTTTTATATAAGATGAATTAAAATATACATTCTACATCCATCTTTGTATATTTTAATCTGACAACAGTAACATGCAGCAGGAACATCTGCGAGCCTGCCCTCTATTTGGGGGGAAGTTTTTAGCATGAGGGATTTGCAAGATGGATCGATATGCTGCCTGCAAGCTGAGATAGTGACATGGGAGACAAAGAACAAGGCTATTCCCTCAAGGAATTGCCTGGAGTGGAGCATGCTGTGAATGAACTTCAATAATGTTTCAGATGAAACAAGAATTGGCTCACAATATCAATGAAAACATATTGAGGCGCATACACAGCAGAAGCGGAACATTCATGGTATGCCCCTGAGAGGGTGTGATACTGAACTCCATCACATACCTATTTCTTCAAAGTTAGAAGTAAGTTCGCCACCCTTCAGAAAATGGTTAATTATTTTAATGAATGTCCAAAGCAAAGTTGTAGCAAAACATAGACACCTCAGTTTGGACATGTCTGTCATGATGCTTGATTAAAAATATTATATTTTGGGTAAAAAAAAATGTAATTAAACTAAATGTTTAATGACAGGGAAATCAAACTACTTCCCTACATTACGAGAATCCCATCAACAACTTGCTTGAAATTGGTACATTTGCCTCTTCGGATTTCTCCGTGTGGATGGTGGTAAGTGAAAATGAAAAGTCTGATCATTAAAATTTGTCCAGGATTAAGATTGAAATACACAAAATAGAAGCAAAACCTACAGTCTACATTATGCCACTGATGTGAAATGTTTGAATCACGTTGCTCTGAGAAGATGATTCGACAAGGTACACATTAT
Source organism: Bovichtus variegatus (assembly GCA_943593645.1). Lineage (NCBI taxonomy): Eukaryota > Metazoa > Chordata > Actinopteri > Perciformes > Bovichtidae > Bovichtus > Bovichtus variegatus. Next base: position 8,071,159 of record CALSCE010010638.1, read on the forward strand.
CCAGGTCATCTGTCCGGCCAGTTACACTACAAAGTTATCCAACGTCAAGCTGTGTTATCCGACTAGAACGATGTCGCGTTCTCTCCGACCATGAACATCAGATGGATCCATCATATCCTGTTTACTGTGTTTCATCAACTGCCGATTATAATGCCAACATGTACGCAAGGAGACCATGAAACCCCTGCAACAGCAGCAGTACTATCAACATCAAAACTAAATGTGCGCCTGGACTTCACAACTAATCACTCCGAGTTAACATTTACAATATTTCCTACCAAATGGCATATAAAAATGTATTTGATCAGCCGTGTCTCTGCACAAATGTTGTACTAATGTGTACTGACGTTCCTGCGATGACGGGAACATACAAAGACAAGGCATTGCATCCTGTAAGCAGAAGAGTCTACAGCACGGGTTCTCAAACTTTTTCATACCAAGGACCACTTAAATAATACAACAATAAAATAAACCAATAAAAAAACACTCACGAACCACCAAATTCCCCAAATATCCAAAAACAATAGGCCTGCTTACCACTCCAACAGTATATTACAAATTACAGGCTAATATTGAGCTTTATGTGACCTTCTCTACATCGCTCGTTCACACATTAAATCAAGTATTTTTTCACATTCAAGCTTTTTTCAGAAAAATTAAGTTTTTTTTAAATACATTTTTATTTACGTGAAAATTAAGTATTCTGACATCCAAGCTTTTTTGAAGAAAATCAAAGTTTTTTTCACATCCAAGCTTTTTTCATTAAACAATTTAATATTTTTTTTACATTCAAGCTTTTTTCATGAAAAATAAGTTTTTTTTCACATCCAAGCTTTTTTCATGAAATTAAGTTTCTTTTTCATTTTTTTTTTTTCCATGAAAATGAATTTTTCTTTTTACAGCCAAGCTTTTTACATCAGGGGTTCACAAATGCACATAAAATCACTTGTCGCTGCTGCTGAATCACCTGCATCAGGACGATGCACTTTGACTTTGTCGCGTCAGATTTTTCATTTAATTTTCTTTTACCTGACTCGGTCTTGAGCCATCGATCCATCTTGTCAGTTGACGCTCAAATTGACCGCGCAGATTATTTATGACGTAAGATCGTAAAACGAACCCACGTAGCTACGTAGCTATGCTACATTTATGCTACATTCTATACTAGTCATTTTCCACGCGGACCAGCCCAGTGGTCCGCAGACCACTAGGGGTCACTCACGGACCACCAGTGGTCCACAGACCACTCTTTGAGAAAGACAGGTCTACAGCCATGCTAAGCAGATACGTTTACCATGTTCACCATCTTACTTTCGCGCGTTAGCATGCTACCATGTGGTAATTAGCATGAAACACAAAGTATAGCTGAGGCTGATGGGAATGTCATTATTTTTGCAGGTAACGAGATGTTTTAATGTCTCGCCTCGTCTTTTATGTGGACCCCAGGAAGAATAGTTGTTACTGCTGTAATAACTAATTGGGATCCTAAATCAAGTATAAAGTATAAACAAAACTATTAGACAAAGTGAAATTTAGACAAGATGGTGGAACTAGATGAACAGCTGAGGAATTATCAAAGTGTGTCTAATTGCGTATTTCACGGCAGTCCATTGTAAACTATAGTTTGTTGAGACGTTTCACTTTAAACCAGGAAACTGATCCTCCTAATGGCTCAAGAGGAAAAGTCAGGGGATCACCACAGTACTTACAATTCACCTGGAACACATTTCAAGACAATCCATCCAGAAATATTTAAGATATTTACTCTGGACCAAGTGGTAATACCATGCTGTTATCATGGCTGAAAATGATATAAAATATAACCCTTTCTCATTAGTCAAACAAGGTGTTATTAATAACACAGGTTTAACTAGTAACAAACCAAGATGTGGGTCCTGGTGTTGTAACCTGTACTTTAAAAAAAAATTATCATCATGTCCATTGTGAGTTTTTGTACAAGTAATTTTGTCCTGTTTTTGTGCTAAATTCTTGTTTATTATTTTGAAGTCACCAATTATCCCCTATGGAAACTGGATGCAGTTCAACAAATTAGTGATATTTCACAGATAAGGGAAGAATTGAGCAGAAATAGGTTTAAGCCCCCAAACCATGTTCATATGCATACATAATTATTCCAGAACAGATGTAAAAGGTCCTAGAAGAATCCCACATTTAGAATATGTTAACTGTGACATTGGTAAAAGTCACAATAAGCCCTCAAGGAACACATTTCTTTCCAGATGAGAATGAGGACAAGAGCTCCAGTGACCTCTGTAATCATCGCGTGGTTATATCAAGGTTACGTTTGCTTTAGGAGTTGGCAATTCAGACTGGGGACCACTCCAGACTTCTGTTCCCTTTTTTCCCCCCCTGGAGAATATGCTACTCCTCACCTTACCTCACTCACCACCTGCCCACTCAGCTGCCACACAAAAACAGGACATACTCGCAAACAATTACAGGAAAACAAAATCAACTGCTCGCACTCAAACACTTTCATTTGTACACACGTGTCTAGCTTTCCCTCTCATTTTCAGAATCCACAAGCACAGCATGTGAATGGATGCCTGCTGGGTGCAAGGTATCACAAAAAGCAGAATTATTATTATTATGATTACATATTAATTTTATTATTATAGTTATTTGTAAAACTCAGGACAGGTCTTTTTAACGTCAGTCCATGCTGCGCATTTGATGGCGTTCTTGGTTTTATTCAGCAAAGTAAACCTGCTCAAGGTCTGAGGAGAAAGCTTCCTCCGCTGATATAATTAGCTTGCATTTCTTTGTCGGTGCTGCCCATCTGCGAATAAACTCATTTCATGGCAAAGGTGACAAATCTTTCTCTAAAATGCCACCGTCACAGCCACAAACCTTTAGCGTTTCAGAAAACAGGCTCCCAACAACAAATAAATTTCACATTTACTTTGCTTTTACCCAACTATTTAAGTCATTTATTCCAGCACAAATATCACTTCTAATCCTGTCGTTTTTTCTGAAAGCAATGTGCAGTGCATTTCACGAGAAGGGAATTGTGTTATTCTGTTGAAACCGGAGTATTTTCTCACACCCCACAGGACTGATGGCGTGTATTTTTGTACTTTTCTGGTCAAGTGAAATAGTAGCCTACATTTTAACCGCCAGAGAACATAAGAACAGCTACGGTTTGACTTTTGTGACAAGGGTGTACTAAACATGAACAATGTGTGCTCAGTGGGCAGGAAAATTGATGACAGCATATATCTGGAGGCTGTATACCTGCAGTGTTAAAGATGTCACACTGGGGCCATTTGAGCTCTGGTGATTAAAACAGGAAAGGACAAAGCATTGCAACTCAACAGCAGACACTTTCAAATGTGATGTTTTTGACAGCTCCACAACCTCGACACATTTCATTCTACTCCGTGTCTTTTTATTTATTTTTTTGCTCTCTTTGCTTCCAATCAGGCTGGGGCTGCCCTGGTAAAGACATTCTTGCAACAGTTTTGGTTGCATCACATTTCTTTCCTCAAATAGGATCAGTAAGGGATTAGTTATGTGGAGAGAACAGAATCAGCAAACACAGTGACATGTTGCCTTCTTTTCACCTGGAGAGGATCTGAGCCCGGCCTGTGTGTGCACATTTGCTGGAGACAGATATCGCCTTTTACTATCTGATACCCAGAATACACACCTGCAGAAATGTTGGTGACACCTGCACGAACATCAACTTTGGGCAGTTTCTCTCCGATTTTATTATTTCCACTGTTGCCTGAGGCACCTCTAGATGGCACTGTGCAGCTGTTTGTGAAATGTTGCTCTGAACAGGGATACTGCGCTTCTGTCTTTGTGGCTCCTCTGTCTGGATCCACTGCTGTATACTGAGGGGCATTTGAATGCCTCATTTCCCTCTTATGCTATCCCTCTTCTCTTATTGGGTTATTTTTGTTTTTCACAGCCAATTGTGCTTAGAGAAAATGGTCAGTCAGTAGGTCAATAACAGATAAAGCGTTGCTCAGTGGGAATTTTCAGCCCGATCAACCGTCTCTCAATAGTTTGCCTTCGAATATTTCTTCTAAAAATGACTGAAGCTTGTCTTGATTTTGCCAGCTCTCAACTTCACAATGACTGACAGACGCACTGAAAAGCTTAAGCTGAATAACCTTGGGAGCAACCTCTGGCGAAATACCCAAAGCCAAGCTCCAAGTCCGGTCAAGGTCACTACATTACTTACACAGAGGGTGGGATACTGTTCCTGATCTGTTTCCACTTTCAAAATTTGATCCCATTCTGCTTATTATACACCCAGCTAGATATGACCCACCTGGATACATTAGTCACCCCTCTGTTCTGCTCCATATGTCCCACAAAGGACAAAAAGGAGCCATGGAAGCAGAGCGAGGGGAAGCCTGAGCCACCATATTACCTCTCCTCGTGAAATTAATCATTTAATATCTCTGGTTTTAGGGTATGTGTGAGAAAGTCTGTTAAATGTATGGTATTTCTTTATAGCTTGAAATGAAGCAGAGTTTCATAAACAATGTTGTCTGGACAGTTTTGTTGCCTCACTTGCGCCTCAAGGCTAAAACTAACAGTTTGATCCTCTAACTACTAACTTATGATGACAACCATATTATGATCATGTTATTAAAGCCACTGTTCACGTGGAATTAAAACTAATGTTCAAGTGGAATAACTTTTATTCAAGTGCTGTACACTTGAGTACAGTTTGGAGATACTTTTACTTTACTTAAGTGCTTCAATTTTACAGATGAAAGTATTCAATCACTTGAATTAACTTCCTTTTCAACAGCTACAACATTGAAATGCTGTTGAATTGTTAGTGCATGAATCGAAAGGTCAAGAATGCACTTTGAACCTCAACGTTAAAGTCACACAGACAAGGGAAAAATGGAAATTTGAACATCTATAATATAATAGCAAGTGACAAACTCCACCTGCTGATGAAGATCATGTGATATGATGGAAAGCACCAACAGCTACTAAATGGACCTTTGGGTGGGGCAGTTTTGTCATACTGTTTCCATGGTCACGAATGAACTCTGAACCTTAAATAATAACATATTTTATGATATAACACTGACAGGGGCCATTCTGCAGCATCATCAGTACGTTTGATACTTATCAGGTATTATCAGGTATAAAATTTACCATTTCTGCATTAAAATGTAAAAAGAATTACTAGAGCGATGTTTGTTTTTTTGAGTAATGTGTACATTATCCCAGATGTTTCCAACAATTTTCTAATCTAGAGAAATTTTAAATCAAGATTACGGTCCCTTTTGTAAGTCGCCTGTAATGGCGACCCATTGCCTTTGCACATGCATCAGCATTGTCAGAAATTTAGTTTGTATCCAGTTTTCTGCAACATTTTTACGATACACTTGTTAGATCTCGTTCATTTTTAACTATACATTTTAACCATGTGAAGGATGTTAGTCATTGAACATATGGGTCTTTAGTTATCAGAGAAACAAGCTGAGCAAACCCGAGCCTTTAGCTCGTAGCCCCTTCAGTCCTGTGTCCACCAGGAATCACTGATTGTAAACCTGAAACTGCTTTATTCAGTGTTGTTACTGGTTTTACTTTGTTTTGGAGAAGAGGAGACCTCTTGGGTATTCGGCTCCCAGTGAAAACCTCTTGAAGGATGAACAATGATTTAATCCTAACAGAGAAAAGCTGACTATAATGACAAACTCTACTTCAGTACACCACCAAACTCCATCTTTTGTTATTGTTTTGGGTGTCTGTGGCTCAGGAGGTGCAGTGGTCGTCCACCAGTCAGAGAGTTGGTAGTTCAATCTAAGCATGTCTGCACCCCAAATTGCTCCCATGGCCAATGGTGTGTGAGAGTGTGTGGATGGTTATCTCTGATGAGCATGTGGCACCTTGTAGCCTCTGACTCTGTGTGAATGGGACATGTGTTGTAAAGCGCTTTGAGTGATTGCTAAGATTGGGAAAGCACTATATAAATGCTGTCCATTAACCATTTTGCCCCCTAGTGTCAGAAAATAACATGTTGTAAGTATGTTTTTCTGATAACATTTCTGTACTTTCACTTCAGCATGATTTTGAATGCAGGACCTTCACTTAGATTTTGGAAATTATTGCATTGTATTCCCTTTTTCCTTTTACTACAGCCCCCCTGCAGGATCAGCGCTGCATATACATGTTAAAATTATAATCAAGCCAGCAAGCCAGATATGAAAATATGAACACAGTATAAATGTAAACAAGTAAAATCATTGAGCAGATACAGATATTCACCAGTGCCAGCCACTAAATACGAAATAACTTCACCTTGCTCAACTATGACAATATTCTTCAATCTCAGCTCCTACATTTGAATTGTTGGGAATAGTACAATCGCCAGTATGGAGACAGACAATTGAAATATGGAATGCCCTTCTAGTATGTCCAAGTCAATAACACCTGTAGAGTTGAGTAAATGTATTTCAGTTTACTGGAGTTCTCTCTGACTAAATGAGGGAAGATAGTGTTTAATACTGGGGCTTGGCAACAGCTTTCAAACTTAAAGATCCCACAAATCCATCCGCAGAAAAAGCAAGAGTAAAAAAAAAAATGTGGTTGTTATTGTCACTTCCCACTGGAGCTGTGGCAGTACTAAGACTGCAGAGGATACTGATAAGACGGCAAAAGAGACTCTACACCTTATCTTACTGGCACAGTCCTTGTTCACTCAGATTCTTTCCTTGCTGTACGTGAAAAAAACCCCAAACAAAACAAAACACATTTTTTCTTTTTTTTTTTAAATTAATATAACAATTCCTCATTGTAAGAATCCAAACAATCCAGTTAATACTGAAAAGGAGAACACTTTGTTTGACAATGATGATTACTAAAAACGGGGGCGGGCGGGGGGGTGGCGAGAGATTTCCTCGTTTACATTTTAATATTTTTTAATGATGGTTCTGAGTGTTTTTGCCCCCGCATCTTTTGAAGGCGTACACTCGTTGCGAAATCAATTATCAGAAATCACAACCAACTGTTTCTGCTGATGATGATAAGAGTATGTTCATCAGGCAGACAAATGGCACAATAGACACCATATTTAGAAACGCATTCTGACATCTTTCAAAAACAATCCGACTTTAATAACGAAGACTAATAATGGTGTCCCTTGGATTTTGCAGGCTTGCGTTGAGGGTCATTAAGCCCACCAGGGTAAGAATGCGCACTCGTGAGAAACCACACAGCTGGGACGGTGACAGTGATGAAGTTAGTGGTTGTAAACATAAGTACGGGGTCTCTTTCTACTATCTGATCAGAGTGCTTGGTCTCACCCATGGGATTAATGGAGGTAATACACGATCCATGCGCACATGACAAGTCACCTTGCTGGAGACTTGAATTTGTCCGGCTCAGTGATCTAGCTGCTGTCGCGACAGTGCAAGGACCTGTAGTCGTATAGTGTACATCATGCAGCTCTATTGTAGACAAAGGCAGTTTAAACAAGCTGACGTACTCTTATCTGCTACCAGCCTTCAATATGAGTGACTTTGTCTGTCCAGACCCTGTATAGTTCATTGAGTATATTATAGCTCACAACTTCTCTGGGTCCACTCATGCTAATAATGCATGCACTCGCGGGTACTTTAAGTCACTTTGGATAAAAGCATCCACAAAATGGCTTATATCATGTTTCACTTAGAATCTACTAAATACACTGTCGCAGAGAGGAAAAAAAAAGGTTTAGAATCAGTTTCTACCGGCAACAGCAGATCATTGCACTCCCCCTCAACATGCTGAAGATAAGAGCAAACAAGTGGGTCAAGCTGAGAAGAGATGATATTTTTGGGATACAGCCATCTTTGTGTCAGGATCAAAGTGAAGTGGATGTGCCTTCTGCCCCCTGGGCTCCTCCATCTACAACTCTTTAAGTCTCAAAGTGAATAATCTGAAATGTAGGTATTATGTACGCAAAGCTATTTCTCTCTTGTGGCGTCATTTTCTTTTTCTTCTGTGAAAGCCACGGGTGAATCTCATAATTAAAGATCTCCACATAACAAACTGTGGAATGTACAACAACAGTGCTCCACAGTAACCTGTATATTTTTCATCAGGCATGTTTACCTGATGTGGTGTCATTTCATTCAGTATAAAATGACATTACAGGCAAACATGGAAGGTTTGTCACAGTATCCAAGTATCAAACGTTATTCCCTGGGTATCATGTTCAACAGAAGTCTATCCCTGTTGTGCATGAACAACAGCCGCTTCCCCTCGTTTCAAACCAACAGCTGCTGCACATTGAACAGCACTGTGCTTGATGGTGTCAGTTGTGTGAAAGGGCTTCACCGCGCTTTAGGCCTAATGAACTAAACATAGAGATTACTTCATGGCGAACTTATGAGCTTACACTGCAGGCATTGCTCAGACTTGTATCTACTCATTAATAGATAAACGAATCTGAAATGCGACTGGCTGCCGCTCCCTGGAGGCTTGTGTCCGAGTCGGCGACATTCGTTAGCGTCCCACTATCTTTAACATTAAAATAGGGTATTGTACATTTATGAATAAAAACAGTTTGCTTGTTGAACTCAACAAATAATCCAAATTGAATGGCAAATAGCTACCTGCTGCTTCTTTTCCCTTTATGGACAAGGACAATCTTGAAAAAGGCAGAGAGCACAAATGTGTCTCCACTCTGTCATCACCACCCCTCTCTGTGCACCCTGAGTTCTAAACAACTATGCTGAGACAACAGCTATTACTGCCTGTTATCCTTTATGATTGGTTTTCACATACAATATGACTCGTTAATAACTGTTCTGAGGACATCAAAAGGACACCTGCCCCATCCCATCAGCATCACCGTCAATGAGCATCAGATTCTAAAGCCAAAAAAAAAAAAGAGAAAAAATATTTCATTGCATCATAGACGGCTCGAGGTGGCTGACGACTCGAGGCGCACACACACACACACACACACACACGCACACACACACAACCACACACACACACACACACACACACACACACACACACACACACACACACACACACAGAGACACACACACAGACACACACACACACACACACACACACACACACACACACACAGACACACAGACACACACACACACACACACACACACACACACACACACGCCCTACGCCCTTGAAGCAATAGTTTAACATTTTTGGAAATACCTTTTTTTTGCCATTTTGCCAGTAAGCTTAGCATAAAGACTGAAACTAACTAGATGGCTCCGTCCAATAGTAACAAAATCAACCTCCCAGCACCTTTAAAGCTAATTAACATGTCATATCTAGTTTGTTTAATTCCTTTTAAAAAAGGAGGTGTAAAAACGGTTGTGGTTTTGCAGATTGCTATGTGCCAGAGGCAGGGACTTCTTGAAGTCTTGTAACTGGGAGGTTGCCAGGCAACCAGTAGAGAATTTACTAAATTACTGCTCCCAGCCAAGAAATAGCCCCACAACATAATCCCCCATAAAACCACATTTGAAAACGTGTTAAATTCAGGATTTTAAACTGGATGTTACTCAACACTATTCATTATACCAAAGTGGATACTGTAACAATATTTCTTTAAAAGTTTTCAATCGAGTCATGGTGATCCTGGAGCTGTCCATGTATAGGCTTCGTCTCTTCTTTTCTTTTTTTACAATAGGTTTTGGCTAAGTTTGCATTTGCAATACTACCACTTGAGAGTAGCAGAAGCTCAACGTTGTTACAACTAACTTCAGTTTGAGGTACTTTCACTTTTAGTATTTCTTTAAATGTAAGATCTTCTCTAGCTACACCATTAAAATGCTTCATATTTGTGAATGCATCAGTAATAATAATACAATATGTGTTTAATCTCCTAAACACTTTTTTTTTTGTTAAATGCTCACATATATACATTAGTATTAGAAATCATAATTTCAGTTTTTTTTTTTTTTTAAATAAGCTTAACTTATTGTACAGCTTTCCAAATACTCCTCGGCAACAGCAGAATCAGCGCTCGATAATGGTTCTGTGTCCAAGATGATTTGTTCACTAAAATGTCAGTGACTAATTGCAACTACATCCCAGAGGATAAATCTGTGATTGCTATATTTGATACATTTTGATCAATTGTTCTCGTGTATTATGATAGCTGATAATATCCATTGCCAATGAAAATGACTTTAAACATCAATAAGAGTGCACCACAGGCATTACCTTGTGCTTTAGTGATGATGATGATGATGATAAAATACCATGTTTAAGATAGTAAGTAGTGGCGACATCGTTATCTACATCTAACTGGTTAGTCATAGGATTAAACTCCCAAGTGTCAATTCAGATGCGGGTGTAAACTCTCAAGACTGGAGGCTTGATGTGAACTCCAGCCAGTGACAGGGTGGAGAAAGTCTCTCTCTTGATTACCCTGTACTGCTTTTGAGGCACAAGCGTGACAGTATATTGATCTTCCTCTCGTCTAATCAGTAGCCTTGTCACATTATAACAAAGAGGAGCCTAGCCAAAATGAAAGCAATTTACTTCAGCCAAGTGAAGATTGCAGGGCAGGGTGTAGTAGTTTTCTTCCCCCTTCATAGACAATCTGATATAGGCAGTAGTGGAGCTCGGGCTGAAATCAAAACAATGTCTCAGTGTATTCAGCCTGGCAGGGTGAGGCTGGGGGCAAACAAACACTCCAACCGCTTGTCCATCTTAAAGTCATCTTAAAGAATGTTGTTATTCAGGCAAACCAGGTCGTGAGGACGAATGTTGAACGAGTCACAAAACGTGACTGAATAGGTAAATGTTAAAGAGTGTACGGCACAAGATAGTTATAAAGATAAGTAATGCAAGAAAACAGTCCGTTTGAAATGAATTAAGAATTATAAAATAGCATTACCATCAGTTGCTATGTCTCGATCCATCTCCCAAAGACTGTTTATGCCACTTACAAAGTGGTGGATGCTTTACAGGAGATTAAACATCATCATTATGTCAAGCGTCGGATGAGGTAATGAAGATATGTTGGCGAGGAGCGTCCTCACAAGGAACCAATATAACAACACTACTGTTGGAAACCGCAGAAAAAATAAATAGGCTCGCGATTACCATTTAGATTGTGAAGCCTGGCCTGCAGGCTAGATACATGCACAAATAAGTAATTGAATTTGCACTTTCCCCTGTATAGGGGAAGCAAACCTGTCTGGAAACAGCTATACTTCCCAAATCCCAATTCCTGCATCAGTCTGTTGGCCATCACTTTAGTCCTACAGGCAATATAAATAATCATAAAAAGGCAATATTTAGACTAAGGAGGCGCTCTTATCTCATCTTCATGCCTGTTCACTGATTTTTCACTTTCAAATGAAGTGCTTTCAGAATAAATGGGCCACTGAGGACACACAGTCCCCCAATGCGGCTCTAACATGTTTTAATCGGCACTATAAATGTACAGTAGGAAGTGCCGTTCTAATGGGCAACAAAATGTTGTTGCCTCCATGTGTTATTGTATTGAACCAAACGACCTCGTAGATCAAGTGTGGGGTACCATGTGTACAGTCAGGCTCCGCGGTTTAGACATCACAATGTTGTTTCAATTTAGAGTCCCTTTGGTAACATGAAATGATTTACTTTTTTATCCCTCGGGTCATCATTGGAGAGTCTTGTTTACAACGATATACAAGGTTGAGTTTCCAAAAGCGCCAGAATGACATTGAAAGCAGTCGCTATGCAACCGAGGGAATCTGTGCCTTGCTGTGACCTAGCAGGTGACCCAGTCTTTCTGGCTCTGTAAGCAAAACTCACAGGAAGTGAGCTGACACTGCACCTTCAGAAGCAGAAAAAAAAAAAAAAAACCTTTAACACAAAGAAATCTCCCTCCACAATGCCTCATGCATTCGTCTGAGCTTCCTCGTGTCATATGCTCAAGCATTAACAGTGTTCCCCTGTGAAAATGTTTACAGTGCATCCAATTCATCACAGCCTCCTCACAGTCTAATAAAAAATGCCCTCTAAGGCCTTATTTTGAGTTTCTGGATTTAAAAGTGCTTTTGATTTTGGTAGTCTGCCCTCTGGTTTGTCTGCAGTCCGTCTCTACTCCTTTGGGATTGAGATCTCTTTGGACTTTGGGTTAAGAGAGCAAATGCTTAGGGACTGCTAGGAACATAATAAAGTTGGTGAGGTGAAAACTCTGAGCTGAACTCGACGAAAAATACAAGGTCTATTGGTCGCAGGCCTCTCTGCATGTGCTGCTGAGCTGAATGCAAACTGACGGAAGACAAAAAAACGAAGAAGAATCAACTTAAAGACTCCGAGGTCATCACACCAGCCATTAAAAGCAACAGCAAAGTTGATAGATGGTTCACTGATGCAGCTCGTGTATTGAGTTTAGTTTCCTCTCAATCAAGGGATCAGGGATATTATTTCTGATTGCAATGCTTTCTAAAACAAAAAGGCTATTTTTACCAACATTGGCATAGTGTTGGCTTTAAAATAAGATAAAGTAAGCATAACACTCCATCCAGCACCACCCTGCAGAAACTGCATTGTCCAGTGGAAGAAAAAAGAAAAAAATAAGCCTTTACCAGGTTCTTTCAACAAACAATATAACCAACGCATGCCTCATTTAGAGCAGAGGTGGCCAACCCTGTGCAACGGAGAGCCAACAGGGTGTAGCTTTTTGTTTCAACCAAAGACTCCATCCACTGAATATCACCCCTTCTCGTAAGAGGAAGAACTCTTCAGTAAAATACCCTGCCGAGGCGATCAGTTGGAATGCAAATCTGCATACTTTTGGCTCTCAATGGAACATGGTTGGACTTCATTCTCATTTTGTTTGACGTTCACTTGCAGCAGCTTTTAAGGCTGTCGCTTTAAAACTGCCACGCAATTCACATCAGCTTAACTACAATTACTACATGGAATTTGCATATAATCCATTAATGGTGCTCGTTTGACAAGCTAATGTTAATGCTATTACTGCATTTTAAATCAGTCAGCAAACAGCCCTGGAGTGCAAGGCACGGTGTGGCTTTACACTATACATTTTGAATTTCAACATATCATTACGGAGCAATTATTACTTTTTTTACCCCCCGCCCCCCCACCCCATATTCAAACGTCGAGGTCAACTGGTAGATTGAACCCGGAAGAAGCTCTCCAATGTAGAAGAAAAAGGTAATATTTGGACCACTATGAAAATAAAATAACTATGCACTGAAAAGAGATTGTATATTTCACAGGAATTACGACCATATTGGAGGATTCTGCGCACCATAATGTGTTGCAGAAAAAATAAATTGTCAGTAAACATAACCAGGGCTTTTGAAATATTGTCCAATTTTATGTTTAAGTCCGTGTGTGTTATACACACAGTTGCTAGTTTATTAGGTCCACCAATTTATGCAGTCTAACTGTATTTATAACCCATTTATATAAGTGAAGGCGGATCTATCCTTCCTTGACATGCATTTTCTTTCTGTGAATACTTCACCATCAGCCATTATTTCTGAACATCCATGTTTACCATGTAGCTCTCCTCCTCTCCGGGAGCCTATATTTCCATATCCATGTGTTGTTATAATCCTGGTAATGCACAGAGAGGGTAATGAAGCATCTGCTCATTTGCCTCGGGGTCACGTATAAGTACATCACCGTCATGCCATAAACATGAGCTGCCTTCACCTCTTTTCTTATCACAAAAGAGAAGCTCCTCCAGAGCTGTGGGTGTTGCACATCTGGCGAGGAAGACTTGGAGTGACTCAGATGCCTCTGACTCTATATCAGTGGAGAGGGAGTAAAACAATTTTTTTTAACAGTCTACATGGTAGGGATCAAAATACACTCTATTAGAATGTATTGTTTTTTTTTCAAAGTTGGTGTATTTAATTCTTTTTGGGTTTTTTTTGTATTTTAGATACAAATCTTTCAGCCAGATCTGACTGGAAGTTAGAAATATAATTATGGGATCAGCATTGGCTCTTGAATGACAAAGAGATGGATTAGAACAAATGGAGGCTCCCTGTCGATAATCCTGTGAGAAAATGGGAGTCACTGGACCGTGAATGGGTTTCCAAATCAAATGTAATAGAACAAGGGGCATGGGTTCAGGAGAGAGGTGAAGAATACATGAGCGGGATGGGATTTTCTGCTCATCCCATGACACATATCAAAAGACGTGTGAGGTCACGTCGTTTAATTAACTAGAACGCACGTCCATTCAATGTTTACAACCCTGTGTTTCAAAGCTTTATTGAATATGGATCATTATTCCAGAACTGTGGAAACAGGATTTTGAGGGTCAAGAGACCGACCTCGAGATTGTTCAAAGAGACGCCGGAGATTGAACTTCATTCAAACATCCTAAATATTAAACTGACTCTATTAATCTATGACTGATAAGGCTTTAAGTTACTCTTTATGGCTTGCATTAGCTTGATCTCATTAGAATCTGCGTAATTGACTGCTTGCATTAAACAATGACCCAGGCCCTTCGCGCTGTTCTCCATCTCACACATTTATCGAATTTAACTGCATTTCCAGCCCCTGAAAGCAGACCATGAACAACAGCAACTGAGTGACGGAGTTGGAAGAAAAAAAAGGGCTGAAAAACCCCCCAAAAAAAACAACCATCATCGTTGAATCGTGGGTAACGGTAATTGTGAAATTGGCCATTCATAGGGAAAGCATTGTTTCAGATTGGATGTCACTGGAGAAGAATAGTGCATCCGGCAGCTGTTGTGAAGAAATTTCTCAACATCTAGAGTATGAGCTGAATTTAAATTATAGCAGCTAGGTGAAATAAAAACCAGCATGTCTTTCCCCTCTGCACCGGATAGATTTTCTTTGTTTTTGGCCTGGAGGCAAAGAAATAATCACGGAAATGTGCAATAAGGAGCATTCAATTCACTATTCCAAATGGTCCTATTACTTCTTAAATGAAGCATTGTATAAACTGACTCCCCCCTCCCTCCACTTATACTAATTAGACCTTTTACTTTTATTTATTTCTAGAAATGTATATATTTTTAAGCTGAATAATTATGTTTAGCACCATCTTCATAACAATAATCTAATCAAGTTGTTACTTCTTTAAGAGCCTAAGTAGAGGATTACGGAAAATAAAAAGTAAACTAAAATGCTGCATTGATGAGGGTGGGAGCATAAAATTCAGCTCTGCAACAGTTTCACATCATTTGACATTTCATATGATTTGGTTTGATATTATGGAGCCTGTGGCATTATTTTTAGTTCATCGCCTTTTTCAATAAGAGATCCCCTGCCTTCCTGATTTTACCCTCATTTGTAAATGTCACTTAAGCAGAAGTGATGGAAATAATTTGCAGTGGTGTAGAAAGTAAGATAAAAAACAAAAAGAAGAAAAAAAAAAAAGGGAGGGAACATTGTGAACAGTGAAAAGCATCCATCTACAGTACGTCTGGTGATTTCATTAAATATAAATTGGAGGATTACATTTATGGGCTAAGAACATTTTCATAACTGTTAGACTAAAAAGTGTCAAAACACATTTGGGGATGAAAAAAAAAAAAAAAAAGTTGAAATACAGACTTTTCATTTGACAGCAGCAATGGTGAAGTTTGTCATAGTAAGCAAAGATGTATTCGCACACCAAATAGCTCCCGTTAGAAGGATTTTAAATGTTGCCGTGTAACGTTTCGAGCACCAGGCTCCTTCCTCAGACGGTATGAAGGTTTGTCATACTGTCAACATATTTTGCATTGTCTTGCCTGCAGGAAATAAATGAGGATTTGATGCTGTCCACTGACAATAGTCTGGCTCCGAGGGGAAATTTCCAAACATATGGCATCGGGAACCCCAACCCCCCCCAAAAAAAACAACACCACCAGGACAAAACCTAATAAAAACAGAAAATCATGTTTTCTTTTTATAACAGAACTGAGAGCCACTTCTTCCCTCTTCGACTATAATGTGATACACATCTCAAAACACACCTAAATGTTCTGTCATCATGTCACTTGTGTTGAAGTGCAACTGGGAGACAGTCGGAGCACATCCTAATGCCCGTGTGCATCTCATCACAAGCCGAGCCAGAAATCCTGAATGCGTTGCCTCTTCTTGGTGATGTCAGGCAGAGGCGTGACCTTCCATTATTAGTCTATTGTCGCTGGCTTTTTCAGTCGATGTGTCACACATACTCTCCTTCTCAATTCTCCACAGTCAGAGCGTGTCCCGCAGGGTTTTACTTTGCCCTTCGAGTCTTAAACAGGGTTAGGGTTAGAACTGGCTATTATGGAGCACATAATTGCACTTCGTCATGCTGCAGATTGTCCCAGTAGGGAGAGTTGCAGCAAGGGACATTCTTATTTGAAGGGGATATACCAGATGAATAATACCCAGTCATAGCAAATCCATCTTTGTGTCCCCAGAGCAATGTAATGCATTCGAGCAAGAATATGCTCCACAGCTATTTATTGTATGTACATGGCAGCAGGTGCAAATAAGGGGCCTGGAAGTCTCCAGAGGATAATAATTGGTTGGAGGGCTCATTAGGGCTGCTGATGGTGATAGAGGAGGAATGCTGCGCTCCAGTCAAAGGAAGTGATGGACAGAAGGACGTGACCTCGCTCCGTCGCCACTGGGAGCTCTCGGCAGCGAGCACAGTTCAGAGGAGCAGGGAAAATCCTGAAGTAGTGCAGGGCGGCTGACTAAAACTAAGTATTTAAGATTGAGATCTTATTGATTACTTTTAAGGCTCTTCATGACCTGGCTCCAGACTATATTTTAAACCTTTTAGTCCCTTATGAACCATTGCGTAGTTTGAGATCCTCGGGCAGAGGTCTGCGGTTTCTTCCAGAGTCCAGGCTGGAAACTAAAGGGGACATCTTGCAATGAGGGCCCCGAGGCTCTGGAATGACCTGCCTGAGGAAATAAGGCTGTCTGAGTCAGTGTCTTCTAGTCTACCCTGATTGTATCCTAGTTGCCCGTTTATTTATTTATTTTTTCGATTTTTTGTGTATTTTTAATTTAGCATTTTGTACAAAATGTTTAGTTCGCTTAATAGAACGACTGAGAGTTATGAACCAGGAGCAAAGCTTTGAACTACTTGCTAACATCACAATCACCGTGTCACAAATCAGTTTTTCTATCTAATCCTGTAGTTTGGAGAATTGGGTTTGACAGCAGAAGGCGGTGTAGCATGTTCACAAACAGAGCTCGGCGAATAAACACGAATGTTGGCGTTCCGTAGCATTCCTCTTTAGGATAACAGACTGTCGGCAACAGAGTTAATTCGGTTGTGTGTCCTGATGGACAATTTCAGACGAGAAACCCTCAATATCAGGCCTCAACATTACATTTTCCTCACTGTAAAGCCAACGCACAGCTTGGCCTAGGACATGACGGCCAAATAGTTGCTTGTTAATGCCCATGCTTTTTGGCAGAGAATGATCTGAGTTAGCTACAAGAGAGAGAGTTGATTGATGGATTGCTAATTGTGTCCTTGGTAAGCAGCAGATGCTCTGTCACAGATGCTAAAAACAAATTAGACTTGCTCATGAAGGAGGAGCACAGTTACTAACATTTAGTTTTGCATTTATAAGCACTATATAAACAATTAATACATGCTTTTTATTACCGAAATAGTGTAGCAATAATGTAGTTGCGAGCACATATAAACCCTTTACTTAAGTATAAAGATGAGGGCTTACAACCTAGTTGTAAACTAGTTATCTTATCTGCAATCTTTTATCGGACAATGTTTAAACTGAAAAAAGTTTAAAATGCTCAATTTCGACTGTTTTCTAAGAATAGTAAGAAGAATCTAAGAAAAGTAATAAAACACAAACGTTTAAACTTCCATATAAACCTCAAGGAAATGAGCGGTTAGGAACATCCCTACCAAAAACATAATAGGCAGAAAGCCAAGACATGATTCTGAGGTCACCAAAGGGAATCTCTTCGACTGCACTTAGAGTCTGTCCCTGAAAATCACAAACCGAGTCAGTGACACCACACAACCTTGGCATAGCCCAAAATCCACTAGAGCTTACTGATTTCTTGTTACCTCCAGAGAGAGGGGCAAGGCCTGCCCCGAGTCTTCTGATGCCGTCTCCTTCACAGAGGGCGTGTTGATCATGTTCAGGACCTCGGGAAGTGTTTTTTTTCCACTGCCAAACATCATTTCTCCTCCCTTGATGAAAGCAGTATGGACAAGGCTCTGCGGCCTTGCCAGTGTGCCAGAAACTCTATGGAGGCCGACAGACTCCTCCCACACTGTGTATTTGGCCCAATGACAACAGAAGCTGCAGCACCTCTGGGCCCTCAGTCAGTATATATGTCCTCAGATTCAGAGGGCTCGGGGCAACTGTGCTTGGAGAGCGTCCTTCTTCGCGGTGGTTTCATTCATCAGTGGTGTCCACCAGTGGATTCTTGGGTTGCATCACAACAGAACAAAACGTAGAACGCTTGGCTCTGGTTTTAAACATGGCCCACTCCAATTCCATGTAGCCTCCCCCTCCTTTAAAAAGACCCTACAGACGTTCCCAGTTCACCGTCACTGCACGTTTGGGTTCCCCCCCCCAGCATTAAAAACCCCCCCCCGCCCCCCCCCCCCCCCCCTCCCCGCCTGTTTGGGTTCTTCCCCCCCCCCCCCCCCCCCCCCCACTACATGATCCAAGTAATCACAAAGTCATTATCAGTTAACAGCTCTCCGATCTCTTCACCCGAGTGTCCAACACGTGTCTGGAGTTCCCCAGCGTCAAACATGAAGTTCTCAGGCAGTGCCTTTTTTCACAACCCCATGCAGAGTCTAAGGAGACCGGACACTCAACATTGCTATTAAGCCCGTAGGCACAAACAACTGCCACCACCCTCCTCCGTGCTACATGCTGTAGCATAGAGACGACCCTCTCCTTCTCTGGGGGAAACTCCACCACAGTGGTGCTCAGCTGGGGGCCCCACACCCGCCCAGCACTTACTAATCACTTACTATAATTATTCTCGTAAAAAATTACATTCTCTGAAGGGTGTAATAACAACACCACAGAAACTATTGTACGTCTAAATTATTCAGATTGCTACTGGTGTCTTTAAATATTTAAACAGATTACAGCATTTATCCAGCGACGATTTCCCAAGTGTTTCTTTAAAATGCATCAGAAACAATATCGTTAGTTACTCAGTGGTCCCTTGGCAACATTTTATACATTGTGTTATTACTATTTTTTCTATCAAAATAAATGGTTATGTAAACACATGTATTATTATTGTTAATCATTCTTATGACTTGCAGGTGGGTCAATCGCTACATACTCACAATGTGGGAAAAGATTTTCTCATATCTATAGAACTTTATTTTAAATTTGAAGTAAGACTCTCAGGGTTTCCAAAAATGAATCCAGAGCTTTCAACTACATTTTACCGCCTTTATCAGTGGATGGAGTTTGCTCAGCTGGTCGTACGAAGTGTCTCACATCTTGAATAATATGCAGACACAGAAAATGGAGTTCAACAGTGTGGAAAAAGGTTATTTCTAACATAAAGCCATTTAGGGGGAACATAGACTTGATGTCAGAATTAAATCTGGGTTCAAGGGTTAAGTGAATATAACAAATTGGAGCAAATCTCCCTGAATTCCATACCGGGTACACACACATTATCGTTTTTTAAGAAAGGAAAGAAAAAAGAATCAGCATGCTCTCCACATTCCCTTGTATAATCCAGGGCAAGAACTAAAGTGTTTGGGTAATTCTGTTATCTCCTTTTAATGGTGCGCTTTGGAATTCAAAACTTGGCTAGTTGAAAAAGTTGTAAAAAAAAACAAAAAAAGCTTCCGTTGAGGTGAAACATGATACCATGAATATAGTGCACACATGAGCTGAACTAAGCAGCTGTGGCATGGAGTCACTCCTATTCTCCCAAATCAACAACAGAATTAGATCTACATTTAGAAACGTCAGTAACAGCATACAATTGTTTATTATAACGGTCTGTACTGATTTAAATAAATGTAGGTTGCAGCTGAGTCTTCACCTCGTGTTGAATCCGGCGTGAAACTAATTATTAAAACTACAAAGTGTATTATTTAATTAAGATTTTGAGGGTGTATTAAATTAAAGCTTTCCTGAAAATCTGCATTAAAATGTCCCAGTTAAAATATTTGACCGTTTTAATTAAATAAAGTGTCATGTCTCGTCTTCTGTGAAGATGCCCCTCATTGCTCCCCAGTTAGTTTTGTGTGAAGTTGAGCAGAAGGCATAAGATAAGGGAGTGATGGTGGTGAATGTGCTTTTATGGCTTCCTGCCTTATACGTTTCTCAGAAGAAACTCTTTCTACCAACATACAAAGGACTATTTCAATCAATCAGTCCCTTTCTTGTAACTGAAAGATACACAGGCTTTGATGCTGCATTCTTTGAGGATGATGTTTTTATATATTTTTATACTCCTTGGATTGGTTCAAATTAGTAGGATGCCTTCTTTCCTCATGATTTTTGCATCAAAATGTTTGTATTTATGTTTGGGTGGGGTGGATGGCATTTATTATTTCTGTTTAATAGGTAGGTAAGATATGTATATAGTCACAGCAGAAAACAACATCTACATTGAAATCACATTTAAAATCAACACAACATTAATTGTGAACCATTTTTAGTTTTATCAAGCAAAAAAGATCTATTTTAAGATGAGGATTTGCTCCTTTTTTTGTGTTTTGTATAATTTTAAACAGAATATCTGTCTTACTGACAAAACAAGGCATCACTTCATGATGTTTTCATTTCACAAACAAAAACAAATTAGCTCAAATGAACCGATTAAGGGGGAAAAAAGTAATTGCAGCCCTACTTTCTCACATACACCTATAGTAAATGCACAATTCATCTCCTCCTAAACCTTTGATGAAAGGAGTACAACATGCTACTTTAGATGCAGCTCATACAGCATCTGAGCAGCATCTCAAACATGGGATGGAATGCTCTTCTCTCCTGCAGCCCTACTTAGTGACTCAGATGGGTGCATTTTGTATAAAAATCTTGTTTCCAGAAAAAAAAAAAATGAAAGGAAAAAAAGAAACATTTGTCCTGCTATCAAAATCTTGGAAATGTGACATTTTGTTGGAAATAAAGAGGAGGCAATGAGATGTACATAGTGAATGCATGCAATCAGTTTGCACCATTGCCACCCGTTCTTGAAAATAACTGACGACTCAATAACAGCTTTTTATCACAGGCCACTCAGCTGCTGCCTTCATTCTGATGAAACGTGCTGATTTCCTCTGTACTGTGCCGAGCATTTGTGTCCTCAGCCTTTGGCCGCTCCAAGCTTCCAAACAGCTGGAGGTGTCTGCAGCTGCTCTGCCCTCTACCCTTTGACAGCCTGACTAAGCTTCAAGTCACTCACTATTCCCTCCTAACATTAAATAGGCTGTGCTGTAATACTAACACTAATATCCTATTGCCGACTGTGCTTTGCACTAATCTTTGGGCTAATAACAACTGACTGACTCTGGAAATGGGCACTGGCTCACAATGTAACTCCCAATAGATTGGAGTGTCAGTGGAGTAATGGAGTAATAGTGCTTAAAAATCAACTCGATGTTCTTTCCCTTTTGTTATGGAAGAGAATGTAATTCACTCTGTAATGAGTGCTGCTTGCTTAAATCAGAGCGCTGTGATGCAGCTGGATTCTGGACATAATATTTCAAGAGAGATTTGTTTCAGAATCATATATTTTACATCCCAGCACTTAGAGCTCAATCTTCCCTCTTCCAATAAACAATGCAAGAAATATGTGAACCAACAGGCAAAAGTGAACAAATGTCATCATTATACCGCAAACACCAATATTTTATTTCCTTCAGGCATAGAAATACTCGCTGCTTCCTAAACTTTCTGTTAAAATAATATTCATTAGGAGAGACTGCCCAAGCCATAAGAGAGTGTGTGTGTGTGTGTGTGTGTGGGCTTATGCGCTTGCCTGTGCAGTTTCAGAAGTTAAGAAGTGTGGCACTGAGCCAAGGTGCCCTTGGAGCTGCTCTACCTCCTCGTCCAGAACACTCCACGGGCGAGAGCCCAGAGACCTCATGATGGCAAGTTATAGAGGTCTAAATAAAAAGAAGCTGCCAATCAGCACAGATTCTCACCAAACTGTACTATCCACTGCCTACAGAGCTGGACAGCAGAGCAGAAACTGGTGTGTGTGTGTGTGTGTGTGTGTGTGTGTGTGTGTGTGTGTGTGTGTGTGTGTGTGTGTGTGTGTGTGTGTGTGTGTGTGTGTGTGTGTGTGTGTGTGTGTGTGTGTGTGTAAAGCACGAGGTGATATAGAACTGTAGAACTGACTATTTGTGCCCGTTTGATTCTTTAACTGGATGCATTTGACTAACCATCCAACAGTCTGATACCAGATATAATTCCCTTTTCATAAATCTGTAATGTCAATACACTTTGAGTTGTGACTTCTCTAAAAGATGCCATTAATTCAACTTCCAAAATGTATGCTTCAATGTATATTAAAGCTAGGTTTGGTAATCTTTTGTTGAAAATCTGTTGAAATTCTCTTTAAATCCCGACAGCAATTAATAAATCAAATGCTCATAAAAAATGTTTTAAAATCTGTACCTACCACAGGACTGTTATAAGCTCGTCCAATCATTTCATATGGCCCAATTCGTGATAGATATTACAATGTGAAAGAATACAGGAATATTTACCATAAATTGAGTACATTTTAAAAGTTAAATACATCAATTGGCACAACATTAAGTGACTAGATCTATACAACAATTAATCATAAACTAATTGATTGTAGTAGATGAGTGGTGAGGACGGGTGGGTTGCCGACATCGCCGCAGAGAGAGGGCGCCAGGTAGAAGTGTTCTCTCACGATCGCACTGTCACGGGGAAATGGTCGTCTCTGACCTGACGAATTGAATCCCCCGGACAGACGCAAACCCAAAATGTAAGGAATGTAAAAATACTTGTTATGAAACTTTGCCGGGTCGACCTAGACTGTACAGCAAACACTGGATTAGTCATGGAAAATGGAATCCATTTGTATCAAGCAGCAAAAAAAGAAGAAGTTGTAGCATGACGCGTTTGAATTAGTTTGCCGACATTACACAATGTGACTATCGCAATAGTCAACGCTTAAACGACATATCGTGCAGCCCAAAATGTTATCATTCCACATTTATGTCAGCACTGTAGCAAAGGGATTAGTGAGGAATGCTTAGCATGCAAGAGGGTTTTGTGAAATTTCCAGGGATGTGTTCAGACCTTTTGTCTTTAACCACAAGCCTCTGCAGGAGGAAACTACCAACATTTAAAACCTCAGTCCGCCTTTCAAGTCAACAAGAGGAAAGAATTTGATAACAATAAAAATCTTGGGTGGAGCTGATAACAAAAAAAGGGATCTCGGGTGGAGTACTGCATCACTTTAAATCAAAGTAGGCTCTTCTTCTTTGGAGTGAATGACTTCAAGGCAGCCGATTTGTTGCATCACACTACATCTGAAGCCACATATTCCCCATTCTAACTAAAGTAAAGATAAAACATATTGTCTATAAAAATTTGATAGATCCTGTTGAAGCCAAATGCTTAATTTATTAGTCTGTAAATCAGAACAGGGAGACTGAAACGTTTTGAGTTTGGCACTGTGAGCAATCTATTCAAACATTTGTTCACAAGTTTTGAATATCTAAAGATGGTGGATGTTTTTTTTATTATTATTATTATGTTATGATCTGCACTGTGAGTAACCTGTCAACCCCTTCTTGCTGAACCCATATTCTGTTTATCTTTTTGTGCTTTCTCAACCCACCCACCCTTCCCTCTCCATAATCCCTCTTTACCCAACCTTTCTGCACATCCCTCCACCCTCTCATCCTCCCTCCTTCATTCAATTCTGTGCATACCTCTCCCATCTCCTCTCCCATCTCCTCTCCCTTCTTCAGGTAATGTCTCGGGGGAACAAGTAGGATCAGGCGATGTACAGGTGTGAATATGACGTACGGATGTGAATATTAATGTACATGTGGTGTGAATATGAAGATGTATTTAAGAAGATACGTTTGGCTAGAAACAAAAAAAAGACACAAAAAGGAAAAAAATAAACAATGTTTAATACATGTAAGCAAGTAATTCTTAGTTATTGGCTTTGTGTCAATAAGAAATTGATTCAGAATGAATCAGGAAGGTTTTTCGTCCCGTGTTAGAAAGTGTTCTTGTTTCTTGAAGCGTGCTCTATCAATCATTATTATTATTATTATTATGTTTCTTTAAGAAAGTGCCGATTCACATGTAGAAACTAATAGTTGCTAATGGTTCATTAACACAGGCTATATCTAGTAGGGGTGTAACGGTCCACAGAGGTGAGAGTACGGATAATACCTCTGTTCAGGAGTCACGGTACAGACACAATCCTCCCGCTGGGGACTGAGATAACATTTTGCACACTGGCAACTTTGCTCAACCACTTTTATTATACAAATAAGAAACATTTCAAACACATCTGTGTTATACTGAACACACACCGAACACACACTTTCCCAAAAGGAAACGGGTCACAATAGGCTTTAAAACTAAAAAGCATCTCTCACGCTATTAAATTGAATATACTAAAGGAAAAATAAAATGTGTGCATTAGGAGGAGTGTTTCAATTATCTCCACTTTGGCTGTATTTAAACACTCAAAGCACCCAAACATTTATCATCCCGGTGATCGGCACATCTGGGTGATGCCATCGAACGCACGTTAGCATGTCGGATGCGTTTCGTCATTCAGATACCCTACAGCGGTGGAGCGACCCCCAACATGGCGTCCTCGTCTTACACACAACTCTCTCTCAGTTGCGGTTGTAGCTGACCGGGGAGCCACCGTTTCATTTGCACTCCCCGTGGTGTGACTGACTCGCATGGCGATCCACCTGCTTTGCTTACCTCTGCACATGTTGCCAACGGCGTGCGGCTGAAAGTTTCCGGGTGGAACTTGCGCATGTGAACTTTGGTCCCCCATCACGTGCATGAATATACAGTACTTACCGGACAGCTCTGTACAAAAACGTTACAGCCCAATTACCAATAACTAAATAGTAAAGGAATAAGTTAATCGTGCTATTGGTGGTTTTCCAATGAATCCGCTTTCATTTTAAAATGCTAAATAAAATAGTTTGTAATTATAGGGGTAGTTATCCATGATATTTAATATCATCCTGCCCTGGGTTTATGACTTACACTGTAATTCTCATGTTACAGGACAGAAATGTCTACTAAAAAAAAGGTCAATGCATCCACAAGTAGTATTAATATAATTTGTGTGGACTGTGGGAAGGCGTTTGAAACTCATATCACGTTGCTCTATAGTGGACTGCACTCATAAAAAGCAGCAGACAGTACCGTTGTTTCAGAAGATGATTTCCAATTTCCATCAGCCATGTATGAAATCATTGTGCTGACAATATCGCCTGCCAAGTTAGAGCGACAGAGAAACACTGCAGCTAAATCTTCCGTTTGTAGTACAAGGAATGAAAGCGTCACCTTCCTGTATAGCTTAATCACAGAGATTAATTTAGCAGTCGATACTGAAACGTCGATGGGTAGAGGAGAGCACAGCGTTGGGAAAACAGGCATCAAAGTCAGAAAGCCTTTCAAATCATTTCCTATGCATGAGTTTGGCAATGCAAGACAGTGCAAAGTAGAACAGCCCGAGTTTTGCTATTTAAACTCAGAAGTACAAAGGAGGTAAACAGAAGCTGCCAGTCCTTTTTAAACATTACGAGGGTGCTTCTGTGGCATGAGTGCGAGTCAATACTGTATCTCAGAACTCTGAAATATTTAGTGGATGATGAGCATTTTACATATTGATGCAGAAGCACAGCAAAGATTGAGAGGATAGGAATTCTTATCATCACACTTTGATATATTCATAAATTACAAATGAATTGGGGGGTAATTATTATAGTGTGTGTGTGTGTGTGTGTGTGTGCGTGTGGAGCTTATGTTTGATCAAGTGTGTGATAAATACAGAAATAAAGAGAGACATAGAGGGAGAGAGGGAAAGAGAAAGAGAGAGAGAGAGAGAGAGAGAGTACATATGTGTAACTGTGCACATGACAGGAAGGAGGCAGAGGCAGAAAGATGGGAAGGGAAGGAGCGAGTCTCTGTGTGCAACCTTCTGTTAAGATTTGGCAATGGACAATTCGACTCATCCACTCCTATCTCGTTACTGTGACACTCCAGCCCATTAAATAGAATAGATTATTGATTTTGCTCACTTCGCCTGCTCTGAGATTTTCCATCAGACTCTGTGTGCAGTAAGAGTGATGAAGAAAAGCACAAGACATTATGTGTAGCGTCATATACAAAGATACATCACCTATACAAACGGGGAGGGATACACGGAAAACCTTGTCATTGTGGAAATATACTTCTCAAGTGGCTGAGGGTTGTCATGGTGCCAATGCTGAAATTAAGTCCGAACCTCTCATGTGGCATATTGATTTGAATGAGAACAGGGTTATTGCAAAATGCACATGCTGTTTTTGTATCGATCTTGCATCACAGACAAGACAAGGTGAGCCGGTTTGATAATCAACAGAGGAGGCACTGAGAAAAACTCCCTGTTCATCATCAGACTTGGATATTGAGCGATGACATCACATCCCCAGGTGCCCATCACAAGACCGTTCACTTGGCTCTGCTCTCCACGAGAAGCAAAATTGATTTATTACTCATATTCAACTGCACTGCTGTTCTTGTCGCTGAATATTTTTGTCATCATCTGTCTTGTACTTCTGACTAGAGATGCAACGATTACAATTTCCTTGGCTAGTTGAAATTCAGATTTTTTGTTTTATAATTTTTTTTTTTAAGTCAGAACTGTAATTGATAGCATAGACATGTTTGTTGATTTTCTTTAAGGAACATTTCTTTCTTCAATAGATGTTCATAAGAAATCAGACTACTACTGTAAATACCTTACAATTTCTCCATAACTGCACCAAGTTACAGGACCTTCTCTCACTCAAACAATTCTCAAAATAGGGCTGCAACTAAGAATCAACTTCATTTTCAATTTATGTGCCAATGATCTTTTCGTTTAATCGTTTTGTCTATAAAATGCCAGAAAATAGGCATTTATAATTTTCGTGGAACCCAGGTGACACCTTTAAATTACTTGTTTTGTCCAAACAATACAAAACCCAAAATATATTTAGTTTACCATCACATATCACAAAGTAACATAGCAAAAATATATACATTTGAGAAGCTTACATTTTGGCATTAATGACAAAAAAATAAAAAAATGGATAAAATGATTAACGATTGGAAAAATAGTTTAGCAGTTTAGTACACGATCTATCAACTAATCGTTTCAACTCTAAACTGAATGCCTTTTGGTTATGGACTGTTGGTAAAATAAAATAATAAAAAACCTTGAGTACTGGGAATTGGTCATTTCATAGCCAAAAAACGAATTAATCAATTATTGCAAAAATAATTGGCAGACTAATCAAGGCAGCACTACATTGATTTATAACTAAACAGTGTAGACATTGACTTCCAAGACTTAAAATAGATAGGTACTAATCTATATACTATGTAGTATTTTGGGAAGTGCTGTTGTTACTTGCTCTTACAGAAAGTATTGTATTATTGAGGGAGGTTCATCATGCACAGATTGGGGGATGGATAAGATTCCTTGAGTAATATTTGCCAATAAAGTAAAACAGAAGATAGAACGAGACATTCACCTGAGACCATTGTTGTCTGGCTGGCTTAGAACAGTGAGTAAAGTCATATTTTATTGAACAGGAATGGGAATTATTAAGAAACCAATTAATAGGAGCTCCGATTACTAATACCATGTGGATTCAAATGTGCGCCAAGATCATGTAACATTTTCAAAAGGAAATAAGCAAACTGATCTTAAAGTAAGAGGCTCCATTGTATATTGTTCAATCAAATTTGTGTGAGCTCCTTATAAAAAAAAAAAAAAAAAAAAAGATATTGTTTTTTTTTTGTGTGTCCTGTTTGCTGATTAACTCCTGTATTCATGGTGGTTCACACAGAATGAGTTCACATCCCTGCATTTTTGTCTTTCAGGAATAGGTGGCAGCCACATTCTTGGAACAAGTGCTGCTGAACCAGTATGTGCATTGGAGCAATGATGCAACATTTAATACATTCAAATTGTACATTGTTGAAGTGCAAGCATTGGTGTCAGTGTGACATTAGCATGCTGAGAATGAGATCCAGAAAGCAGTGGGTGCAGTGCAGCAAAAGAAAACAAGGACACACAGTGTCATTCATGCGTAGCACCTGAAATAAGGCCCAGACATTATCATACAAGTTCAGCGCCGCAGTGCCGGCCGCCTCACGCATGCACTTGACCAAAACACAACCAAGACAATGAAAAGTTAGCAATGTGGGTAAACTAAATTCTGTTTTTCGTACTGAATATTTGGACTTCAAACATTAATTTTTTTACACATTACCAGAGTAATCTGTCGGTTGGCTTGTAGAAGTTGGCCATAGCAGCAATCACATTGTGAGAATTTGGTCCTACATTTTTGACACTGTCACAAGTTTGACTGTGAAGTGTTCGACTGACAAAACAAATGTCAACTTTTATCTGGGACAGTCCATAATCGCACAGTATACCGAATAAAGGCAAAACAGATAAACTGCAATGTAGAATTACATTTAATACTGCTGGTATACAATAAAAAGATGGCTGCACAGACATTTCTCCACATGATGTTGGAGTCCTTTTTAACCGCTCAGCTTTTCTGTTGCAGAGAGCAAAATTAGGCTTTCACTAGTATTAAAGTCCATCAGATTTCAGCGGCGAGGGGCGCATAATTGATCAATTCCATTCATTACCTGGCCAGTTTTAATCGTCACCCACTGAGCAGGTTGGTGCCGACAGCTGCAGTTAGTGGGTGGTTCGGCTCCCGACTCATTGACAGAGATGATTGCTGTGTTGATTATCCATCATTTAAAAAACCAGGATTCCAATTAATAGCATTCACCATTGACAGAGTGATTCCTACTCTGCCAAATTGGAATGCACTTTATTGACATTTTGTGGAGAATGGTTAGTTCTTTGATCCACGTTACACGTTAGACCAGCAGGCACTGCATGTCGAATCCTGTGCTAGAGTGCACCATGTGATTTGATATATCATTAAGAGCTACAGTAACATAATATCTAATTAATGTTTGCCAATGACAATTGTCATCAATTTCTTGCAACATCAGTGAATAACTGGGTGACTTCTCTGAACCTTCTCTAAGCTTCCTGCTATCGATCAGCCTTGCTTTTTCTCGACACATCTGTTGTAAATTGTCTCTGCGCCATTGTGACCTGATTTCTGTTCATTAGCTTTCACTTTCCCCTTCCTTCAGCACTGCGACGGCAGACTCCTCTCCCTCCACTGACTTGTCTGATAGGATTTAGTCCGCTCTATGCTGATGCAATCTGGGCAGCTCAGCAGCTGCGATTCTGGCCTGTCTCCTGGTGATATAGCACACCCCTCCACCCTCAGTGGACATACACCAACCAGTCAGCATTCTGGTGGTGATATTGTCACTGTCATTACAAAGACATACAGAATTAAAGCGAGGACTGTGCATGCTCGCCAAATGTCAACAACAGCAGCTCTGTCAACAGTCTTTATCAGCTTTGCAGGAAGTTTGAGCTCGAGAGAATTTAAGAAATAATATTAATAAAAAACACTGTTTTTTACTGACATTGGAAATGAATAGGGCTTTTGAGCAGCTTTGGTGCATGTGCGCGTGCACGTGTGTGTGTGTGTGTGTGTGTTTTAGAAGAAGATAGGGAGAACGAGTAAGAGACGAAGCAAGACTGAATGGCTTGAGAATAAGAGAAAAGAGAGGGAATCATGATGCAAGCCACTACTTCCTGACCACAATCAATTTCTGCACAACTATATGACATGCATTGCAAAGTGTAAGGAGAGAGATGTTTCATGGCAGCATTTTACTTTTTCTTCTCTGTTCTACTGCCACTACCAGGGGTTGCAAACCAGCCCGACTCAGTCTTTCTGATGCAAATCCCCGAAGGAAAGCCTGTGGTCTGCCTCTGGCTTGTGGTGAAATGCCACCAGTAGTGAGTGCTATAGCCTCACATTCAGCTTCCAGGCATTACAGCCGCAAAACCGAGCAAAGCATCCCAGAGGCTTGGGATTGAGGAAATATTCTTACCAGCAAAACCAGCTGGTCACACAGGTCTGTAAGTAATATGGGAGGTGTGTGTAAATCGGCTCTATGGGTGACAAGAGTGCAAAGAGGTAAATATAATGAAAGATAACACATTACAAGAAGTCTAATGTATTTATATCTTAAATGTACCAAGATTAGATATTTACACAACTAACAAAACGTATTTAGTATTATGAATATTAGTTAGCTTGGCCATACGTGAATGTTAGTTCATGATCGACCTCGCTAAACTTTTGACACCGTTGGACTGGTGTTAACGCTCTGGTTTGCCAGATTTTCCAAGAGTTAATTTTCTCCAGGTTTGTCCATCTAAAAGATGCCATTTTTAGTGTCAGAATGTTGGGACGATGTGCGGCTTGTGAAAAATTATTCCAATATTTACTTCGGGGACAATGGGGCGAAAGAATCAGTAATAATACGTGTTCACTTTCACTTCTCCTTTTGTTGAGTTAATAGACTCAGACCTGCCACTGGTCTCCTTAAGGGGCGCAGCAGTGGCGAAACCCACGTGACACAGATACAGAAAATTGACTCTCTCTTCCCTGCCCAGTCTGTATTGAAGTGGTTTATGTAAATACTAATTGTGAAGACTTTTTCTAGTGTGTAGGCAGTGTTTTGGGAAATAGGAAATCCAACTGTTTATCCAATCCATAGAGTGTCCCTTGTTGATTAAATGTCACAGCATTAATGTTACATTACAATGTTCATTCAGATTGAGGTAAAATGGAGGAAAAAAGTAATCAGCAATTATTCCGTCCTCACTTCAACAGTAATTGTGTTGGAATGTAAATCAGTACTGAATTTAATGCAATCAACTGAACATTCATATGGCTTCTTTTGTGGCACATACAGTTAAATCATTTCAACAGCAAATCAATGATTTTAGCCAATAATGTTATATTCCATTGCTTTTTTTCTCAAAGCTTAATGCAAAGTATTACTGATTTTATAAACACAAAATGTTGAAATAAGAGACCCAAAGCTCCAGAATGGGGATCATGAAATATTATTATGAACTAAAACTTCAAGTACGCTTCTTTTTCATCTGATTGTAGGGTTGGCTCATGCAGGTTTGTGACTTGCCGACTTTCACATTATGCATATTACGACAGCGCTCGCTGTGTCCTGACAGGTTGACAAATGTCAGGGAAACCCGCTGATTTAATTATGTGTTTTTTTATTAAATTATTGGAGGGCGTCAAGAATTAGTTTAAAGGCTCTTCCTGATCATTTGTCAAACATGTAAAGCCCTTTACAAGCACCCAGATAACAAGGATTTATTAATATACCCCATACAAGCTTTGAGAAATTACTTTTCTCAGTACTCATGGAAGAGTCATGGAAGCTACTCTAAAAAGGCAACATTTGTCCATCATAATGGTAATATATTTTAATAAAAAGTTATTTTTGAATAACCATATGAGAGCATGTAATGTGTGAAAGAAAATTATGCTGTCTTTTCCATTTGCCTGCAGAGTGCCGCTGCTGGGAGGTAGAGTGGAAATCAGCTAGTGCGTTATTCGGGCGAGGTCAAATAGTTTGAGGTGATGAATGACTGCAACAGTTCAATTAATGAAGAGATACAAGGAAGCTAGAAGAGCCTAGACATAGAAGTGAGGCCTTTAAATGTCTTACCCCCACAGAAAGAGACTCTCATAGCCGCCCACCACCTCACTCTTTTAAAAAGAATACTACTATCCAAAAGTTGCTCAAATTCAAAACAATTACCGACATACAGCAATCTATTTGACTTTACTTTAGCATGCAGGTCTATTTCCTTTCACCTTTGCATTGGTCAATACCCCATCTGCTTAAAAAGGCGTTGACATCTCTATTAAATTATTTCTACCCGTGATTAAGTATGACACATTTTAGACATTTGAATCCCTGTTTATTCTCAACAGCATCAAGGGACTTACATTTGCATTTTCATTGGTCATTTAATGGGGAATCTCCAGTTACAAATTGAGTGTTTAAAATATGAAGCCTGTTTACCCAGATAGGAACATATGGTGCTCCAAAGCTGCACCAAGGTGAATGTATCATAATCATTTCCACCCGTTTACTACAACATGAAACAGTGGCCAACCACGCTGCTGCATTACATACACAATGTTGAAGCTAATATATGCAAATACGACCCAGAACTGCCTTCAAGCTCCATCTCTGGAGGAAGTCTCACCCATGACCTTGGAGAGGTCGTCGTTGCCTGCTTGCGACTTCCAATCCCTTTCCCCGTATAAGTAATAATATACAGCGCACAGAAAATGACTTTGATGGCGAGGGAAAACTACTGTTTACTACTCTCATTTAATGATGTCTCCAAAACAAGGTCCTGTTCATTCATGCTTGAAAAGAAAAAAAAAGGTATTTACTGCCTTTTCGGGGCAAAAACAAAGCTGTTTACAGAGGAATTACAAGAAAAACTCTCCATAGCTTTCATGTGACATAACGGCCCCATGGGAACGCCCACCTGGACGATAAAAAGCTGCCCTCCACTGCCCAACAACGACAGCTCAGCTTTAACCACACTGTTAGACAAAATACCAGAGAGTTGTTCACTTGGATGCACAAGCCTGGTGTTTCTTCAGAATCCCGTCTCAGAATGAAAACCCAGAGAGGAGGAGAATGTGGATTCGTGCAATTAGACGTGCCACCGATCCTGGCGAGCAGACCTCTCCTAAAACTGCGATACAAGTCACATGGCAACATTCCCTCCTTTTCCAAAGCAACCCAGGCCGTCAATGGTGGGTCATTAAAATTGTAGGAATGGTTAACCTGACATAGGAAAAAGTTTCAGGGCTTGACAATAACGCTTGCCCGGGGCAAGTAAACTCTATGTTCATGCAAGTGGAATGACTCATGCAGTGTCCGATCGAGCAAGTGAAAAGCACGCTTTTTCAGCCACTTCCCGAAAGGCAAGAGTTTCTTGTCCGAAAAAGAAAACGTAGGCAAAGAAAAAAGAATATCAACAGGGATATGGACAATTATTATAATCTATCAACGTACAAAACATACTTTTTAGATGAGAAATGTGAATATGCGTGATTCTAAATTGAAAATCAATTGAAATTACTCCAACTCAAAAGCCGGATCCGCGATTCTCTCTGAATTTTTTTTTTCTCTGCCAACTTGCTCACGTCCAAAGAAAAAACAACAACACTTCAAAACAAAGACACAGCGTAGCTTACCGGGATGCTGTAGCTGAAGGCTGCAGAAGATTTAGATAATGGAGACTCCAATAGCAATTGTTGAGATTAAACCGGATGTTATTCACAGTAAGAAGAGGATGAACCTCTGACAAACACTACTAGTAGCAGCAAAGGAAGAAAAAAAGGATCCACCAACTATGGTGAGTGCTTGACAATGTAAAAAAGATATGCTTAGACTACAGAGGGAGAGTGACACCAGTAATGGATGTAGTTTTATTTGTTTTGTTATTTCAATGTCTTGATTTATTTTTATACATACCTAAATGTTGAATTGTTTGAACATATAATAATTTATAAAAAGAAAAAACGCTTGTAAAGGAAACTGTCAACCTAGGTTGAAATACTACTTGATGTAAATAGGGATGTGAAAGAAAACAAATTAAGAATAATTAAAAAAAAAAAAAAAAAAAATCAAAAAAGCAATACCTCCAGATAATGGCTTGGTCCTTTAAAAGGGTTTCTTTAACACCAGTCCCCTAATCATATGTTTAACATGAAAGCATTTCTGTTCTGCTGGCTAATTAAACAATTGTACAAATAGGTTAGTTTCCATCCACACTAATGTCCAAAGTTAGGATCTGACTCAGCTCTCACAAATACTCACAAATCAAATGCATAATGGAGAGAACACATGGTAATAGTGTGGTGGAAATATATAGTCGGCATTGTTCGATCATGGTGAGTAAGCTGTCAAACTGAAAAAGCATAATTCCTGAATCCCATTATGAGTCTTGGTCTCTTGACACCAGTGATTCTGTAGTGACTGTTCAAGCTTACAATATTAAAAAGGGAAACAAATAAAATGCTCAATGTGCTCTCATCTTAAAACGTTTCATTGCAATATACCCCAAATGTTCCAGTTAGCATAATAAATCTGATTATTGAAATAATTATTATTATTCTTTTTTTTTAATTAAACAACCGGTTTACACAAGCAGCTTTGTTAACAGAGTTATCACCAATCCTCTGCCCCAATGATATATTTTAAAAGTTATTCACATAAAGCATTAAAAGATGAATTACATTGTAAACAAAAAACACCCTGCGACTGTAATGAAGCACAATAGCAACATATATATTTCTACATTGTATAAAACTTACATATGTAGCAGCTATATCGATGTTCCCTAGCGCTGCAACAGAATGCTCTCTGGTGGTTGGTCTAAATTCCCCCTCATCACATCTCCCCTCCCTCCTGCCAGCCTCCTCATTGATAGTCAAGTCACATTCAAAACAATCCTCAGGCAATAATTGCCATAAACAAAAAAAAAACCTGTTTATCTGGTCGGAACAGCAGTCCCAATGAATACACTCTACCATGGGGAGTGAGGGGAAAAACAGGAAAGAATAAATCCTTGATATTCCTACAAAAGAATGAAATCAATTTGAACCAAATACATATCTCCCTTTTCTCTCCCTCTGTTTAGCTTATTTGATGCTTTGGGTAAAATAAATGGTTCCTGCACTTTAAAGTGTACAAGCAGCACACCCTGCCTTGTTGATAATTATAGATAAGCTTGGCACTGGTATTATCAGTACCAGGGTAAGCTGTTTCCTAATTATATGAGGAGAGATAGAAACCTGTTACTGCACCTGCTATGGAATGAAATGTTCGTAGCGTGGTAAATGAGGCCTCTGATAGTCCAAACCAATGTGCCGATCTTTTATCGCATGCCGCTAATTTGTATATGAAGTGGTAGTATTTAGCCATGGCTACTCCACTAACTTTAAGCATTGTAGAGTTATTAGCACAAATGCCAGATGCCTACGAGGATCAGTGTCTGTCAATGGTTAGCAAGGCTCAACAATAGGGCACAGTCACACGTGCCTGAATGCAGGCGAGTGACCGTCGCCTGCTGAGGCGATATTCACCTGAAAGTTCACCAAAGTTGAACTCCGTGCAAAGCGAAGATGCACATTTGTTTCACCACCGGAAGCAAATGTTTTTCCGCCTCTTCGCTAGCAAGGAATGGAAGTGAACGTGAGCCGAATGTTAATTTTGCACATGTTTGACCAAGCCCAAAGGATTGCTCAATTGTATGGGACAGGTAAAATGCCATGTTGGGCTAGTAAATCTAAATCGGATCCGATACGCTAGATCGGTATCGACAGCAATAATTACCATGTTGATTTAATCTTGTATTTACCATGAAATGACCAATCCACATTAAATACAGTTTGTTTGACAATGTCATGGTAAAACTCTGTTGTCTTTTAAATTGATTTAGTCAAGATGGACTGATGTTACCTTGCATAAAAAGCATTCAAATGAGTTCCACACTGTTAGGCGTACAGATTTTAAATGTGGGAAATGAGAGCACTATTATCGAATCGGTAGTCAATATTGGAAGTTACCCTGAGTTTTAGGTCTTGGAATGAGTACTGAGACAGAAAACTAGGATCAGTGTATCCCTAGTTCTCATTATCGCGTTTTAATTACTTTATCCATCAATCCATCCATTTTCTCCATTTTCTGCTGAAATGGCCAACCTGTTCTAGACATTGCATCACAGGGCTAACACTCATATTGTCAGACAACCACAGTCACACAATTCATCACACCTAACCTGCAATTCTTAACACTTTGTGAATGAGGGAGAAAACCACTGACATGGCCAGGACATTGACAGGCAAGTAAATCTAGCAAACTCAAAATATTATTAAAACAGTTTTTTTTTTCTGAAACTGATGATGGTTTTAACTAAGGGGTAAGTCATCTTGCTTCCTCCTCATCTCTGTTGAGAGTCGGTCGGGCACTCACGAGGAAATAGTTGCAGCTAAAGACAAAGTTTATGAGCTAAAGCGCAAGCAAGCATTTTAATTATGCTGAAAACAGGAGTTAAGGTGGCTTTAGAGGATGTGGGAAAAACTCCAACTATGCATTGCAAAATGTTGGTATTGTGACAACACTAATTCCAACCATTCAGCCACCGTAGCAGTGTGTCCTTCAATTGTAAAGTAACATAAACAAATATTATCCTATAAAAAATGTTGTAATGTTTTTATACAAGGAAATGTTTATTTTAAGAGAGATGGCCTACTTTTGTTCTCTCATATTTACTATCACTTTTTTCAAACATATACTTAAAATGATCTACTGATGATGATCAGAATCATCAGTACAATACTTAATGAAAATGAGTGATGGTATGCAGCCCTCTCATGGAGACTTTAAGTACTTTGTATGTTAATTTCATCCTCGATCATTTTTACAAAATGAATATAGTGTTAAGTTAATTTGCAAATCAACCAATTTGGGCAGAGCACTGAGGCACAACTAACCAAACTGGCATTTTATGTGGAACATTTATGGAATTGCACCCCTACAAATAACATACCAGTAGGTATCCAGATTGGGAGCCAGGAGAGCCCTTTACTTGAGAGGTAGAATTACATTTTTGTGACTTTCATTTCCTTCTCCAGTGTTGCACAAGGTTCATTCGGTGGTGCCGTGGGGCTTGTTGGTTTCCAAGGTAGTGATGTTGGGTCCATTAGAATAGACTTTCACTTTACTTGTTGAGAAAAGAAAAAAAGCTGGCTTTTTCAAAAGCCACAGTTGTGAATTGCTGGGTGTTTTAGGGACAAGCCTCTGTGGGGGGCTTCAAAGTGCACTTTATCACCCCGGGGAGTCGGAGAAAAATCACTTAGTGGGACAATGCTATTCCCTTTTAGAGGAGCCCTCATGGACAGAGGTGGTGGTGGTGGTGGAAGAACATGAGATTCTATGATACTGAACACACTAACTGGGTCATAAGGACGCCGTTATCTTTTGTTGTATTTTACACCTATGAATCCACATGATAACAAGAGCTGGGTGGTGCAACTGAGGCTAAGAATAACTTAGAGCGCAAGGTTTAATTGCTTAATGGGGTTTGTGCAAGGCAAGCCTTGAAAATACTTGGATACTCTGACATATACGGAGACATATCTGAATTAGGACACACATTTCTTCCTGTCCATGAAATGCATTCACCACACCAACAAGACAACAGAGATGCACAGATGTATGGGAAAACCATATTGGCCAAATTTCCAACCACTCCCAGGCGATGGTACCTCATTTGGCAGCATCATCAGCCATCGTAGCCCCCATGGAAGAGCAAGAGAGACTAGTCTGCTGGACCAGACCCAGGGTCAGAACACTGCTGTGGGAGCATCTGACTGCAAGACACTGATGAATGTCAGGAGACTGAAGCCTACCAGCCATCTGGCAGGCTGGAGACACTGATGGTAAAGTACCATTGATCTGTGTCATGTCTACAGGCTTGGAGCTTGAGTTGTGGCAAATCAGAGTGGTCGATTTGTGAAATTTTAACAAAAGGGAACGGTGGCCTGTGCAGGCAATTGAGACTGTACCAGGAGATCCTGAATAAAGCTGGGGGGAAAGCAAGCTATAAAGTAGATAAGAGATTCTATTCTATTTACAAATATATAATTAGGACAGCCATATATTCAATGATGCTTGGTAATAATTCTGACTTTTTCTCAATTATGCCACCACCTTTACAAATAAATAATTCTAAATGCTCATTACAAATGCAGGCAGTCTGCATATCGAGGCATCTTGTAATTAATTATAGAAATGATGACAAATCTCCTACATTGTCTAGTTATATATTCTGACTAGCCCACTTTGAACTAAATAATGAATGCTGTATTTGAAACTACAGCATTCACATTCAAAGCTTGCAATACGAGTACATTTCTCAGTCTGACAATATGATAAGTTTTCCCACTGCCTTTGTATAAGCAAAAACCATATATTTCAGCATGACAACAAAGATTAGCCAGCTTTAAAAGAATAAATAAAATCCACACTTTTCCAAGTTCTTGTGATGATTTTGATCCTTTTCAGCTTTATATGCTTGGCTTCAAGCAACGTCTTCCCTCATTTCATGCAAGGCAGTACATAAAATATTCTGCAAATTACTTATTATACCACATGCATTCCACAGATTATTAAACTCTTGTGGTCACTAATATATATATATATATATATATATTTGAATACATAAAATTAATCTACCAAAATCCAAATGGGTAAATAGTATTAAAGTGCAAATCACAAAATTCTATTTCAAAATCAGTGTAATGGCTGTTTTTATGAAAGAAAAATTAGCCTCTTTCCTCATATTGGATCATTGTCATTGTGTAGCTGGATCATTTTGGGCCACATAGGGAGAGGAGACTTGGAAAGCAGAGAGGATGATATTAGCCTCTCAGCATGGGTGAGTGGACTGAGGCGGAGATTTCAGGAAGGAAGAAAATGTCTTTTTTACCATGTATCTTTTTGTGTTGTGAAACCTCCTCACAAATCAGGATATTGTTTCACGAATGCTGCGGATGAATGAATGCTGTCCTGCGCAGTGATGTGGAGCAGTCACATCAGCGATGTCAATACATGTCATACAGTAAATCCATATTCAACCAACTGGCTTCGTCATTCTTTATTATGAGTGTGACAACTTGCTTATTGATAACATTAAAAAATTAAAATGGAAATTAAGGATTTTGAATCCTCTTTTAATGGTCACAAACATATGTACACAGCTACATTTAGTCTCTGCATTTAACCCATCCTAGTATGAGGAGCAGTGGGCAGCTATTATATTATCAGCAGTGTGGGGGTCCGGTGCCTTTCTCAAGGACACCTCAGCAGTGCACAGGAGGTGAACTGGTAACTCTCAAAGTACCAGTCCACACTCCATACTTCCGTTCAGGGACATGAAGCAGCTCTGGTTGCCAAGCCAAGTCCCTACGGACTGAGCTACTGAGCCACCGTAATAAATGTGTATGTCGAGTCATTGCTACCTTTAGATTTTTATAAGCAGATTTTAGGAAACAGCCAGCAGATTTTTCCAGCAATATAAAAATATATATATATATATATATATATACCGTATATAATAGATCAGTTTGTCATCTGGACTAGCTTCATTAGAGAACAAGATGTGCTGGAGGGCTCTCGATACCCAGCCAATAAGAGACATATTTTGTAAAAGACTGTTTTCATCTATAGCTGAAGCAATTAGTTGATGAATTGATGAATTGACCAATGATCATTTTGATAACAAATTTATATCATGTCTTTTTTTTTTTTTTTTTTTTTTCCTAATCACTGGTTGCAGCTTCTTAAAAGAGAATATTTGATGGTTTTCTAGTCTTCTGAATATCTTTGAGTTTTGGACTGAACAAGACATTTAAATATGTCAACGTGGCTCAGGGAAATTGTGATGGGCATGTTTGACTATTATCTGATATTTTATACAACACAACAGTTTATTCAATAAGAAAAATAATCACTGATTGTTAAACTCATGTTGTTTCTGAACTTATAATGGGGATTCAACCATTTGCCATGTTATGAGGGGCCTAATTCTGCGCCAAGTAAGTTAAAATATTCTTGAACTTTTTTTCCACAGCAGACATGACTTCTCATCGTAGAATAGGCACACGTGTTACTGATAATATTAACAATGTCGCAGTAAGTCATGATAGTGAGCCACGATGGACAATACCCTGAAACTGAAGCGTTTTTTTCCGTGAATATTTTTTTTAATTATTAATATAATTATTAACACCTTTGCTCTTCCTTCTGTGACATGTCAAAATGTCTTCCGTTTAGAAAGCCTGCGCTAACAGAGAATCAAGCATGTTTCTGCTAAGACCTTCTGCCTCTTATCTCATACTACATAAAACAGAGTAGAGAAATGTCCAGAGATAGATCGGTCGCTTGGGGGTTCAATAATTAAAAGTCCCATTCATTTTTTTCCCCCCATAGACAATTACAGGAGCTGTTGGAGCAGCTCCTGGTTGAATCATCAGCACAGTGTTAGCCCTACAGCACATCTGACAGACTGCACGAGGAATGCGCACGAAGCTAAATAATTAACAGCAGACTTGCCAGATAGCTGGGTGATCTACAGCGACACTTCTCCATGTAACGAACCACAGTGTTCGCCGTCTCCTGCCTGGTGGTGTCCCTCCAGTCCGTCATGGACTTGTAGGTTAAGTTTCTCTCCGAGGCTCCACTTACTGGGCCTTCAGTGTAAAGATGGAAAACGATAATTGCATCAATTAATATTTCAATATACTTCATTGGCATGAGTGTAACAAAGACAATATTGCCAAAACGTCAAGTTAGTTAGTTAATTATCAACGGGTTGCACTTGAACAATGCTAATGCTAGCCGCTGAGATGCTAGCATTAGCTAACGTTAGCTGCTGGAGCTGATCAACTCCACTGATTTTCCTCACTTTTTTGCACTTGTTTCGACTAAAAGCTGTTTCTTCAGAATCAGGCCTTTAAACTCCCGGTGTAGAATATAGGTCACAAGCACAAGATATTGTAAAGCATTTCCTTTAGCTCATTTCTGACATAAGCTAACTCAACTGAATTGACATCGCGGTTGACATCCACTTCCTGTCACGTTTAAGGTCAACTGAGTGGCAAAAATTATTACTACCAGCTCAACCCTCCTACACGAGGGGGAGATTTTTTGTGTATAATAAATATTTTTATTTTTATATTTAAACTAACTAATTTATTTGAATGTTTAAGCCATGCATTTGTTTCATTGATTTGTTTTTTTATGGAGGGGAACATATTTTCATATAGGAGCCTGACAGAAGCCTACAAATAGGCCCAATGAGCAACTATTAAAAAAAAAAAAAATGCTTCATTCAAAACATATAACCATAGCTACAGAAGAGGTCAGAAGCATCTCATCGCTTAAGTTAAACTAGTGACTGTCCCGATTGAACAGGTAAAGTAAGAAAGTAAGCTTTGAAGAAGTTGTTAAATACATTGTTTACTGTAGCTTGAATTAATCAACCTTTGGATTCTGGATCAGTTTTTTAACTATGGAGTAGTCCAGTGCCTCGTTTTTGTATGAAACAATAAAGTGTCTTGATTGTGCAGATAAGGCTCATTGGTACTGTGGTATTTACTACATTTCACTACATGTTACTACAACTAACTAACAGGAAAAAAAAGTTTTGTTTTTTTATCCTCTGCTGCTTTGTTGCGTTTCCATAGTGGTGGACTGTCTGTGGTTTGTACACATCTGTTTCAACCCTTACAATGCATTATGAAATGTGAAGTTATAGGCTAATTCAGCAAGCTGAGCTAGTGACACCCTGAGGCAGAGTGAAGAAAACCAAGTTTGAAAACCTCTGACAGTAGATAATGGTCTACTGGGGCCCCTGTGCATGTCAATTGATTGTAAAGTAGGTTACCAAAGATTGCTACAAGCATACTCTGACTAGTATGGAAGAAGACTGGAACAGGTTAAGGATTCGTGAAATGGATTTTTACAACAGTGGGAGTCTTTGACTTGCAGCTTTGAAGGCAAACCTGCAGCAAAAACAAAGCTATCGACATCTGTATGTGGCTAATGTGGGTTTTTCGTTTTCATGGGCATTAGCTGGAGGAAAGGAAAATAGCTGATTTCAAAATCTGCATGAAACTTTGTTTTGTTTATAATGTAATCTCATCCATTAATCAACCTAACTTTCAACGATTTATTTTCTTAAATACAACTTCAACTTAATCAGTTTACCTCTCAATAATAATAATAATAATAATAATAATGACAATCAGACAAGTAATATGTAAATATTAATTGTTATAAATGATCTGCTCTCCATCCAACGGTAGCAAATATTACTTCAGAGGAACATCAGAGGCAACTTGAACCACAGTGGCCTTACAGCACGGGAAGCAGCTGAAAGTAGGAGCAAAGCACTTTTCTTTCTTCTAAGAGTCATTACATACGAGGATTAGAGGACAAATTCCGGGAAAAGCATTAGCAATTAGACGTCCAGCAGCCGTCAAGGTATGTAATTATAGGCAATGTGTGTGATTAGGGTAAGAGGTTCAATAAATTACATTAACATACTTTTAAAATCACAAGGGAGAGTCTACAAGGACCTAAAAGAGGCAGAATGCATGTATTGATTTCCCTTCCCCCAATGGAAATTTATTTGGAGGCTGCTGAGCAATGAGGGCCATTTCAGTGCTCAATTTCCTGAAAGAAACAGTTGAAACTCTACAGAGTAAGTGAGTGCTCTGCAGAAAATGTGACTTGATTTTTAGTTTTTAATAAAATACTCTGAAGCTCCTGGCCATTTTGTCATTGGTTATTGGTCTTTTATATGTCTACTCTTTCACACAGAAGTTTGAAGAATATTTAATTTCCCTGCCTTATTCTGCACAGAGAATTTAAAACAAAACACACTTTTTCTCTTGTTTTGCTGTCCAACTATTTTTTACCAAAGTCATCAGGCATTCCTGCCCCCGTTCACTTCACTCCATTTTACTTAATTTGATCTCCAGAAGGGCTCATAAGTGCAAGATGCAGAGGAAAAGCAATGAAGAAATGACTGATCACTGTGTTTCCTGACCGATTTGATATTTGCAGTGTCTCATCTACTGCCAGTTGTGTCTCAGTAATGAATTTGATGAAGTTTGTTAATAAAGTGAACACAACTTGCTGACAAGAGCGCACTAATTGATGGGACAGAGTGATAAAGTTTAAAGCCTGATTAAGTAAAGTTGTCTTCATGTTTGGGCAATGTTGATGCATACAGCTGACAGTTCCAAACTCTTCTTGATGTCAAAGTGTGTGCATGTGTGCGTGTCCATTGTAGGGTTGCCTGGCAGAGCCTGAAACGCAGCTGTTGGCTTTAATCGACTTTTCGGATAGGGAAGATTTTCCAGTCCAGGGACACACACCTTCAAATCGGCTCAGAAGCTTGCTGGCAGGGAAGGGAGCCCCATCTCCATGGTCAAATGGCACCTTTCAACCCGTCTGCTGACGGGCTGGCTGTGAGAAGGGGCTCAGGGTCCAGGGGAAGGGGCTGGCAGCACCAGCACGGCAGTCTTTTACGGTGGAAGAACCTAATTGCACAAGGCATCTCCAAACCCCACAGAACTGGCAGCTGTCCACACCTTTCCCTTGAGCTGGCTTAGAGGAGTGCATCACTCGTATGAAAATCCTGCTGGAAGCACAAACCAAGGGTTTTCGCAAACTTCACCTGAAGTTTGAATCTGTAAATGGTCTCTTTTTCTCCATTCCAACTCCAGTTTCCAGGAAACACTTAAAGGGATATGTTTCAAATCTGTAAAAGATTCATAAAATTAAAAACTCAGAGAAAAAAGGTCAGAGTTCATATAGAGAAAGCAATGGTGGCTTCTGTTCCTGCATGCTACAATTCAATGTGAATGATTAAAATAAATTTAACAACAGTGTATTCATCATGCATACTTGTCAAATCAGTATTCCCAGTTCAAATATATAAACTGACACTTTTAAAAACTGACCTCTGATGTCCAATATGTATAATATAATTGATACCAAAGCTTACTGAAAATGAAGCCATTTTATTTGTCCTTGGAAGTCTTGATTGTGTGTGCAAGCTGAGCATTTTTACAAGCACATCACCCCCTGTTGTCCATCTTCCAGCTGTCTGATATGTGGGCCCTGGTGCTCCTGTTAACTGCTTGGAATAGCAGTTTAAGTGGAGTGTCAGAGCCCACAGCGAAATGGTTGCCATTCTTCAGGACGAAAGTATGCGGCACATGGCATCATTAAGTGGATGAGACCCTCAAGGTGATGTAGGCAGTCTCCATGATACTCCTTAGTACTATCAATTCTGCTTATGGAACCACTTACCTCCCAATGGCCCTGTAATCTATTTTTAATATTTGCCAGATAAGTGCACTCACAGACATTCTTCAAGGAAAGGCCGGACTTTTTACCATTAGTCACAAAAAAAAAAAGTCTAAGAGACATATGTACTCTAAAACGTAGTAGTGGTCCCAGACACTAAATTTTTCCAACACCTTTGTATTTATTTTTATTTTTCACTTGTATGTTTATGATGGAGTGCATATGACAGGTGGATATCATTTAAGGCACAAAAACACCTAGAATTATGCTGTCAATCTCCAGCTGATGATTGACGTTGCATCTTGATGTCTAATG
The DNA here is from genome assembly GCA_943593645.1 of Bovichtus variegatus. Taxonomy (NCBI): domain Eukaryota; kingdom Metazoa; phylum Chordata; class Actinopteri; order Perciformes; family Bovichtidae; genus Bovichtus; species Bovichtus variegatus. The sequence goes on from CALSCE010010638.1 coordinate 8,115,546, forward strand.
TGTATCTTGATCATACACTTATCCAGCGCTAAATGCTAATTCTAATCACTAGCATACATTACTCTGCCTTGCATGTGAAGAGTTTAGACTATAACGTGTTTTGTCACCGTAACAGTCCCTTTAAAGCACTCTTTCCTAAACATAATCATAACAATAGTCAGCATGCTAGTGATTTGCATAAGTGCTAGCGTTTAGCATAAGCGTTTCACAGGCTAATTGAAAGGGTTACAGCTACCATTAACGACCATTTAAAAACAGTTAAGTCCAGATCCAGTAATAGTCATGAAGTATCAAGCTGATGAATCATTATTAAGTATGTTTTTTGAGCTGTTAAAGAGATCCACGACCCCATACAGAACAAGAGCGTTCTGGTAAGTGTAGTGTTTTTAAAACTCTAAAAAACTGATATTGAGATCTGCCCTAAAAAATGCAGCCAAGCTCTAATCTGTCGTATATCTAAAGTAATAATATCTGTCTGTACGTCACATTGTCTTGCGATGTATTAGTGTTTATTAAATGTCATCAAGCAAACTTGCAAGCACCACAGTGATCACCAAAACAACCAGACGATACGATGAAGTTCCTGAACACCTCGCTGCTCACCATTATCAGATGCCTTTGCCTCCCTCCGCCCTGTAATCAGCGCTCTTGACTGAGTGCAGATGTCATAATTATTAATCTGTTCAGACGAGTCTCTGATGATTGATGAGAGGCACATCCTAATCAATGGCGAATGCATGATAAGTGTTTACTGTGAAGATTATAGCAGCAGCACATCAGGTGGAGTGGCTTTTCTCCTCATTACAGCACCAGCAAATAACTCACCGACACTTAGACCTGATCTTTAATCAGGGATTATCTGGCACTTGACATTAATTTCAAGAATATGTTATTCTGCCAGATTCTTCTTTGAACCTCAGAGAGGAAAACAAATGAGTTATTTCTCCCTCACTGGCTTTGATGGAAATATTTCATCGCATACAAATATTTTGGATGCCTGTGAGGCGAGGTTTTTCCAAGCTGATGTCCTTATGGATGCAATTACACCATTTTGGGTCCAAATTTTAATTGAGAATGCAATTTTCTTTTGGACCATCCTGATAACAAAACCTTCTGTCATGGTTTAAAATGTCCAATTTGTTCCTGAACATTAGTTGAGCTAGTTCCGTGTTCATTGACTCCTGCTGGAATCAGCACTGTGAAAACGGAAATAGCAAACACTGTCTCCACAAATCTTAGCAAGGGCTTTCAAAGTCTGACATTCCTAGCTAAGGGCGCAGTGCAGAGACCCACAAAGCGAGAGCAAATGCTGGCTCAGAATGCAAATACCTTTCGTAAAAACCAGCACTCAACCTTGTTTGGAACTGCTCAAGACCCTCTGAGGATGAGAGAGAAAGAGGTTGATTTCTGGGCGAGATTGTCTCGGTAAAGCCCCCGTCAATCACTCCCCTGGGAGAATTCTCGGATGGAGAGAGAGAGACTCTTTGGCTGTGGCTTTCTGTGCACATCCTGGCAAACAGACCTGCTCTTGGTTTCAGCCAGTAACAGCAATGCAACCAGGACAAAGTCTTTTCATATCCACCAAACCTACGACTATCATAATTAAACTGCACATGAGCTCACAGCGAGATCCCCTTGCTACCGTGTAAACTGCCACAGGTGTATCCATGAGTTATGTGGCTTAAAGTTGTATCGGAATAAATATAACAGTCAAAAGCTAAAATATATTTATATGCTTGAATGAATAACGAGCAGCCCAATTTGTGATTAATGAAGTCAGTCTGCAGGTTCATATGGAGGTAGTGAAATATGAAAGAGATCAATCAGAAAAACACTCTGGTTCAATCAGTCACATGATGTGGTGAATACAGAAACTCAAGATTCCCTGGTGTTCTTTTTAAACATTGTGAATTCATTAAATCCCTACACCTCTCCTTATCGCAAACAATTATTTCTGTTGTTGATTTGATACATTTATATTGTTTTCAAAGCTCAACAAAAAAAGCAAAGAAAAGTAGGATCAAGTCTGCCTGCCTGTAGCACAATGGATAACGATTACAGACAATCCTTAGATGGCAGTATTCAACCATTGCAGAACAACAGGAAACAACTGTAGAGAGGGAGAAACTGTAAGCTTCTGTAAGGTCACATTCCCTTCCTTTGAAATCACAAAACACTTTGATAAAATGAACAATGTTTACACAGGGAAAATGCAAGCCCGTAATATGTATAAATCCAGACAGATGTTAGGGATTTACAGGAGGTGACTCTATTAGTATTGTCAAATACTAAAAACATGACATATTGATCTGTATGCTTTGGAAGAGGCGGGTAAACTTGAAAATATGAATTGTTTTTTCCGGACTTTCTATAGAGTAATATAGAAATGTGTAGCTGTTACTGAGCATACAGTAAGTCTAAATAAAAGAATAGAGGATTTATAGAAGTACGTTTCAAATGATTGCATTTCAGCCTGAAAGTGTGCCATTAACGGGGAGAATGAGAGAATAAAACCAGGAAATCAAATGATAAGAAAACAGGAACAATATGAAATTGAATTGAATTTATTGTTTCTTATAATAAAAAGGCTCCTGTTCAGCAGTCAACCACCAAGTCCAGGAGATCAGAAGTACCGACAGCACCTGAACACACCACGGCACAAGAACAAATGTCAAACCATCACCAAGCTGCCTAGAGCAGACATTTAAAATATAAATGGGTTAAAGAATGTAAAATCTCTGGTATAACCCCTGAACATTGATATGTGACGTGCTAATATAAAGACCACATTCTCCTCATAAAGGCAGAACTGAACTGCCCGGAGCATTGACTTGCAATGAACTGGTAGATGTGTAGTACACTGTAACCAGTGGCTGAGCAATATTAAAGCGGAGTCTCTTTGTTGTAGTGCCTTTCACTGCTTTTGACTGGTTTGAAATGTTAATTCAAATACCATAAAAAACTATTGTCAGAAGAAACTCTTCACTACTGAGCAAATGTCATGTAGTTGTGTTCACAGAATACACATAGTGTTTTTGAGAGTCGATACAGTATCACAAAACATATTATAATCGCGATCGATTTTTTCCGATATTTTCTTACAACAATAGTCTACAGAGCCCTGAAGCCCCGATCCCACTGCTGCAAAGTTTAATAATATTGAAGGTGTTGCATGTTGCACGTCCTTGATTGTGAAGTGGATCAGATGAACAGTTCTCGAGATATGAGGACACACACACACACACACACACACACACACACACACACACACACACA
>CALSCE010010638.1:8120359-8133324 GCA_943593645.1 Bovichtus variegatus
AGATAGATAGATAGATAGATAGATAGATAGATAGATAGATAGATAGACCCTCCCACTATTAAAAGTAAGAAAAAATTATAAAATTAAGAGACAAAATATAAGAATAAAGGCTGTTAGACTACATCTAAGCTAAAGCAATACAACCTAAAACACACCTGAGCATCTTCTAACACTATTTAACTATCACGGTGTTGCTCTGGCACCAGCAGGAAATGGACCCAAAAACACGACCCACAGACAAAAGGTTTTAAGTAACAGTCTTTACTTAAAAAGGCAAAAACTGTCCAAAAAACCCCAAATAAACAGACAGAACGGGGTAACAAAAACACTTGACTATCTATACGTCAGTGAAACAACGCAAGGTAACACATACTAGGAATTAGCACTAGGAAGATAGACGGGACACTTACTGAAACAGACAAGTAATCACAAGAACGAGGAACAGCTGGAGCAGAGAGGCAAAGACAGAGGGCAGCAGGGTGATTAGACACAGAACCAAATCATGGCGGGGCAAACAATCACAAAAGGCGGGAAAACACACAAAGACAGGAAGTAATTCGAGACATGACACAAAGTTGAGTGTTCTTTACAAAGTAAAACAGGAAACAGAAAAAACTAAAAGCCAGGATCATGACAGCAAAGCTGACTTTTTAAAAAAAATTTTTACATGTTTTATTGTCACTCCCAGTCTCTCTCTGTCTCTTGCAACTCCTGCACATATGTTCCATTATGTACTGTACACAATGCCATCTTGATTTTTAAACGTCAAGGGAAAATATTTTCATCACACTAAGTCAATTTAATCAACTGAAACAAGTGGACCCTGGTCTACTGTAAGTAAGAGACAAATCCATTCCAATATTTGTTAAATGTGTTTTTAAAGGATCCATTTAGCTGATGCCATGGCAATCAGTTAATCTTCCTGGGGTCCAACCTGACATACAACACCTTACATGATAAACATTAATTGCATTAATATACATACAATTACAATGCATATACAATTTGATATAATACTAATTTTAAATCCACGTAAAAGGCCTAGGTAAAAACATTTAAATTATACATACAGATGACGTGAATGAGAATTATACAACATTCTACTATTCAGTATGTCATCTGCATGCCAATAACTGCCTCTGCATATTCTTTTCAACATTTTGATTAGGTGGATATTAAGGTTGTAAATTATTCCTGTTTGTCATGGCTCTGTAAATGAGTTAGTCCTTGGCCTGGGTAATGCAATATGACTGTTACCAGCAAATCTAGTGTTGCGGTTATGTGTGTTATTGCAGTAAACAAGAAATGTTTGCCTCTTTGAGTTAATGGTACAGCTGACACATGTGGCCATGCTTGAGGATATATTTTACTCAATGGTGAGCCACGAGAGCCGGGAGTGTAATTTTTCAGTGCGGTGCGAGAAGTTCTAAAAGCTCTGTTGTAAAAGTCACATAATGCAATGTGAAGGTGTATGCTGTGGATCAAATGTTAGTGAACTTACATTCACCTCTGTGATGTAAATACCCCCTTTAATCTCAAACGCTGACGAGCAGTGATGCAGCAGACCGGTGTGCAGAAATATGGAGAATTTAGTAAGTGATCCCTATCATCTTCTGTGAGGAGGATAGTGCTGAGCATGGCAAGGTCACCAGCACGACAGCATAAGGTCATCAGCACCACGCTAGTCCGCCTGCTGCTCCTCAAGCCTGACCTTGTCAAAGTCAAGTGTTGAGTTGCTAATGCCCCGCAACCCAGCGTGTGCGGCACCAGAAGCTTTCTCCGATGTTATGTGGACAAACGTAGCCACTGGCATTACTGATGAAGCTAGGACTCCTAATTGCCTCTGCATGATTCCCAGGCTTGACCCAAACTTGGCTGCCACTTCATCTCCCTCTCGTCTGTTTCCACTCCGTCTCTTGCCAGAGCCGCACCCATAGCGGGACAGCTGGCTCACATCCAGGAGCATCAAAATATTGTCAGGACCACTCTCTGTGCTCCCCCTACCCTCCTCTCCAAATTAACCTTTAAATCAAAGATGGAGTCCTCTCGTCTCCTCTCCTCCCCTGCGTCTCCCACATCTTGTCCTCTGGGTGAATTAATAAAAACCCTAATTTCCTTATTAGTCCTGTCAATTCATGCAGGGAGTAATAGGCACTACTTGGGGAAGTGCTCTCTTACATACAAAAACATGTTCCGTTGACAATTAGCTTTTAGGGGGGAGGGTGGTCTTTTGCTTTTGAGAGCGACTTTTGGATTTAATTTGTGTGTGTGCAGGGGCTGTTCAGACAGCAAATGTTCCTGCTGATTGCAGGAACATTATGCTGTGTTTTCTATCTATGGTGACGGAGACCTTCACAACAGAATGTTTTGACATTTGACTCAAACAGTAGGACACAAGGAGGGTGCTTACCTTCTCAATCGAACGTTTCACTCCATCTGTCCAGATGACCACGGCCACAGCGCTGAGGTCATGTCCTCTGTATTTTCTCTGGGAATTTGGAGGTTTTAGTAACCTGGGGGAGTTTGGATTCTACAATAACAATGCTGATGGGAGTTTTTTGAGTTAAACAGGCATTTGGTTATAAATCCAAGTTTTGGACAAATGCACATGTGGACCGGATGATGGTGCTAGATGAAAAGTTATGGAATCACCAAAGCTATTAAAATTCATCATGGGGGTGACATGAACATCTTTACCAAATTTCATGGCAATCCATCCAATAATCGATGGGTTATTTCAGTCTGCGACCAAATTGGTGGATCAACCTTTGCTGCATGTCGTCCTCTCTCTCTCTCTCTCTCTTTCTCTCTCTCTCTCTCTCTCTCTCTCTCTGTCTCTCCCTCCCTCCCCATTTCCATCAAATAAGGGCAAAATTTGTAGTGACCAAAGTCAAAATGCTCAAGAATACAAAGGTGTCTGGTTAAAACATGGTGGTGCTTTTGTGGGATTTGTACTCATGATGTCCATGTATCAAAAGATTCGGGCTTCGGTTCTGCACATGACCTGACTTTGAATTTTTTGATTCAACTCAGTAGCCCTGTAACAACAGTCTTACTGCGCCTGCATTGTAAAATCATTAGTGTTTTGTGGCCTTTCAAAGTGGCCGATAAACAACTCAAGACAGTTAACTGCCCTTATGGGAGGCATCCAGAATAATAATTTGTCTGTATTTGCTACATTTCAAGCCAATGGATTCTGGTGTGAGAAGTGTTTGTTGATGAGTTTTACACCATCTTGTCTCAATAAAGCAGATTTGTAACTGGACAAAATCTCAACATGCATTTACAAGCTTTATTGGCAGAGCTTTCAACTGCATCTCATGGTTTTCCTCAGCGGAGGACTTTCTCTTCTTTTCCATGACAACTAAGCAATAATTTGCTAAGAAAGGCTGTAAAATGCAGTTGAAAGCAAAATAAACTAGTGAAAGTGAACCTTCAGAAAAGATTTCTTCAGTAAAAACACCTGAGCAAACTGCTTAGGGAAGACCACAAGATATTGTTAAAAGTAACATTTATATTTTGTCAAATGACTGTTTATAAGGTCAAGAATCAACCATCATCATCATCAACATATTTTTTAATAATTAACATTTAAAAAATACTCTTCTCATTTGATGTCTTTACAGATATAAAAACAAAACAAATAAGTTTTAAAGGTCAACTTTGCATCAAATGGATTTTTATAATTGCATTGTGTTCTCTGTTCTCCTGTTTTCATTAGTATCAAATCTAATCTGTATTTCTGTAAAATATACTTTTTCCATAATTTCCTGTTCTCCCAGAAATTACAGCGACCACATATATTCAGAATGTGTTTTGAGGGTGTGATATTTGTTCATCTGTACGTGTGTACACATATATAACATCAACAACCTTTGTGGACATGCACAGAATCCCTCATCCCCTGAGGGCAGACTGGCTGACAGTGGTATGCTCAGTTCCCCCTCTCTTACAGGTCACATGGCGAATTATAACTGTGAGTCACATAGGAGAAAGAACAATATGTGGTGGAAAAACTCAGGCTTTTCAAGCAGAGGTCAGTGGTCAGATGCTGGGGCAAAGGTCACAGGTTCCTCTCAGGTACACTGTCACAAAACTAGTGAGATGTTATTGCTTACTTTGAAAACTTTAGGTTTATATTATGTAACACTCTGCTTTTCTTTTTTTTGTTGCCATTTCTTATGCCCTGAGGTGCAAAAAGGTACAGGTTTCCAGCAGAGTGAAAGGTTGCCTTGGAGAGGTGTTGCTGTTTCCGGAAAGATGCCAGTTGTGTGAGAAAAGCGGAGTTTCAGCTTTCTCTGTAATAAATTTCATATCTAGGTACTGTGAATAACTAAATAGGTCTGTTTTATATGTGTATTTCTTCTCCCTATTCCAAAAATGTAGTTTTAGGATGGAGCCGGCATATCAGGCAATTTACTGTATAAAGCTCCCTTGTGTTACTCTGTAATAGTTGTTATAAATGTGAGCAGATTTGACTTTTAAATCACAAGCTTTTTGAAAGCTTTATTGTTTAATGAAGAAAAATTATATCATTTTATAGCAAGTCCCTTTTGATGTGTTAAAGATCTAATATCAAACCACTGACAAATCTGACGTTAAAAGTCAGAATTTGATGGCTTTTAACACATAGACAAAAAGCATGCTTGATTAGCAAGACCCAGCTAAACTCTGTCAGAGTCATTTTCCAGATAAATATGTGATGTGACGGTTGACGTTTGTGATTTCATGTGACTTGGGGACTCAGTTATGTGGCTGACGCTCAAAGCCGGCACACAGGGGGAATGAGCTTGGTGCGGTGTATCGGCTAGAGGAGCGTGGCTGGTGATGCTCAGGGAAGATGGTCTTCTTTGTTGCAGGGTGTTTTCTCAGTCTCAGCACAGCAGGGCATCACGGGCTTGCACTGTCAACACATGCCTTTAATGTTGCAAGTTTTCAAAGGAAACATCAAAAAGGCTTTGCCCATGTTGTTGAGAGTCATTTTATTTTTATCTTATGTTTTCTACAAAATCATTAATGGTGCTCCTAAATCACGAGAGCCTTTAGGGCAAATAGTTGCATTTTACAGCTCAAAGCCAAGCTGTCAGGATGGGATGTCGACATTTGTAGTTATACAGATTTGTTTGGACAAAAACACAAAAGAGCAAAGTAGCTTCTGGGACAGATGAACATCATGAAATCCCTGCATGAACGGTGCTATAACAAGTTGTTATTATTAAGTTAAAGTGTTTATCTGTGTTGCAAATTGGTAAAACGCTGACCTACAGTACACATGTACTCTGTGAAGTCAGCAACCGTTACTAAGCACAGCAGAGCTGTGTGTATTTCTATTAAGAGTGTCTGAGGAGGCGTGTCATGTCTTTTATTTAACTCCTTTTGTTTTTGTTGTTTCAGACTTAACTGAAACTCTAAGGAATCCATTTAACTGGGGGTTAATCTGCTCTAATCAAAGCTGCAAATGCTAATGTAAGTTTAACATGCCCAGCTAATTATCTTACTAAGCTAGCATTTCTTCCACGGCGGAAAACAAAAGTTAGCAGATCTTGAACTAACTACATCATAATGTGGAGTAAGAGTTTAGGTAAAAAAATAAGTTTTCAATTAAAAATCAGTATTCAGGCTGGCATGTCCACTGTAGCCCTGTGTTCTCCGGTCCCCTTTGCTACTATATCAGAGTTCTGGGTAACACAAGCGCCTCTGTCCTGTTTTTGTATTGGATTTGGGGAATTTTTACACTCCAGCTACCCCAGCCAAACTCATTACCCGAGACAGCATTCTGTTTGCCAACTCATCGTTGTCTTTGATGCCTTTTTCTTGAAAAAGTGAAACGTACTGTTTGAAAATACTAACAATGAAGTGTAGATCTAAAATGTGCTCGGCTTGTTCATGTGTGTTTTCCTAAAGTGAGCATCAGCTACGTGGATCGTCAACTGGTGAAGATGATTTTGGCAGGGACAAGCCTCTCTAGCCTCAGTGATTCAGCAAGTATGTAGCCATCAGGTGCATATTTAAAATCCATTTACAGGGTTCAAGATTTAAAAGAAGACACCTGGAGACAGAGATTTCAACCAGCAAATGGAGTTGATGTAAATGAGCTAGTTAGCTAGAGATGATCAAACCTGCCAGCACAAGTTGCCATTTTCAGCTGCCAAATCAGTGGTTGCGAAGCCAAAAATGTGAAGCTGCTTTTGTCTGCCACTGTCTGAAATTAGGATTGATTGTTTCAAATGTTACAATGAACTTCAGTTGCTAAACATGCCACTATTATTATTGTGAACTGCGAAGGTGCCATTCTAGAATAGAACGCTCGACAGGCTTACCTACAGTAACTAAGGGGGGTGAGGCTTAGCGACAATTACACAAAACAAGGTTCATTTTTGTGGATTGAAATGTTGCTCCCCTTGTCCTACTTAATATTAAGTCATCACCACTGTGTCTGCACTCTTACCTGGTATTTGCTGTGCCCATATTTCTGTTTGCACCCAACATGGCGTGTCTGGAAAGTTCCAAACACAAACTTTTAAATCTCGAAGTTTGTCGCTTGAAGTCAGTTGTTACCTCTATCGCACTTAATCCTTGCATTTCCACTAACCTGCAAAAATACAAAATGATATTTTCAAGGCAGAGTGCTTTGAAAATGTTTAGCACGGAAACACCTTTTGAGGTACAGGAGTCGAGTGCATATTCAACCCCTCTCTCTCCTTCCTCTCAGTGTTTCAAAGTTGCGATAAGATGTGACAGTCTATCAAACCTCTGTGAGGGTTTTATACCATCCACGCTCCAGTGCTCAGTTATCTTGGTGGCATTTGGCTGGCGATATAACAGAGAATCAATTATGAGTACACAGATATGCGAAAGGTTTAGTCGGCAAAAGATGCTTCTTGACAGTTTGATGATATGATGGCGGTAAATAAGCTCCATACATTTTTTTTTCCTCAGCTAAAAATACTATCCCCTTGAGCAAACGGCTGCATGTTAAGATAAAGAGAAGAGAAAAGCCTGTACAAAGGCACAGCATGTGGAATTAGAGTCATGAAAAGAAATAAATGTAATGATAGTAATGATTTGGGAGATGGGAACTCCCAGCGCTTTAATCTTTTATCACAATATTCATCGTGTCTGGGTATAAAATAAATAAAATATATTGTTTGTACCAACGTATATGGGACATTCTATAAAGTCTATTATGCAAAACATTGCTTTATTTTTTTTTATATCAAAATGTGCACATTTATTCAAAGTGCATAACAACTTCTTAGTGTCCGAGTATACTGACAGTAAATCATAAGTTCATTTGCCTAAACCTTGCACTTTTAACTCTCAAGACTGGCGAAGAAAATATAATACACGATCAGCTTCTCCTGAATAAATACCTGGTCATAAATACTAACCAGTAGAATAAGTTATTAAAAAAATATGCTGCTGTTTTTACAAAGCGCATCCAGCAGAAAATACAGTTCAGACATTTATGCAGACTGAATGATAGTAAAATATGATACTGAATGTTTACACAGTACTATAAAGAATAGAAATACGCTAATCCAGAAATAGTACAAACTGTTCTGCAGTCATATAAACTGTAAAGCACAGGCTGCATGAGCTTCAGTATGGAATTGAATGTCATAGATGTATTCAGTGCTGAGTAAAAAAAATGTTTTAAAATCAAATATACAGGAGAGGCAACGGGGATCCAGGTTTCTGCGACTCGTTCTTTCAGGCAGAGGGTTAGTCAAAAGATGTCGAGATGGAATGACACACCTTTTTGGATTCTAAAAGAAAAGGCCTTAGAGGCTTCACAGCTGCTGTTGATACAGCTCCACTGAGCTGCAAACACTTCAAACGACTCAAGAAAAAGCATGCAGGAACTCCCAAAAGGCTTTCTAATCAAATGTCACAAGACCTTCATGGAAACAGTGAAGCAATTCAGCCTATGGCAATGCCAGAGAAATGGCAAAAGTCAACACATCAAGGGAGACTTTGTTTGTTTCTAAACCTCCTTAACCTTGTTGCCGGTGACCGGATGCCTTTTGTGCTGACCTTGTGATTGATTGTTTGTTTGGCTGAGTTCAGTTTTTATACATAACTGAACAATAATAGAATATTGATCCCACAATAATAAACTGGAGAGTCAAACATAGTGTGCGTTGCAGGAATCGATCAAAGCCAAAAGTTGTTCACTTAGTCAAAATGCTAATAAAAGATGTTTCTTTTTAGATTTGTAAAAGAAATACAAAAACACAATTAATCTTTTCATAATGTCATTTCCATTTAAAACACCCCAGCAAAGGCTACACTAAGGCTCCTGTATATAAAAGAGCAATATGCTCTGTCATGAGAGGTGCTTGTTTGTTCACAAACTGCCATCCCAGAGGACTTATTGATTGTGTGGGGGCCTCTGCCGTGCTCCCAGACGGAAAAGCACTGCTTCGGATGGGGACGGAGAGTATCTTGACTGAGTAAAGACAGCTGCTTTGTTTCCTTTTGCTTTCTTTCTGTCTGCCTTTGACATGGAGATTCCTCAAGCAGAAGGACATAGAGTGGCAAAGTGCCTTTTGGCATTTTTTTTGGAGTTGCTGTTTTGATTAATAGACAATGCTCACACATGCCACACTTGCATCCTCATCCAGTTGCGTATATGCTGGTAATGACAAATGGGAAAGGACACACATTAGCCCTCTGCGCACCTGACGCAGCTTCTTACCCGGTAATGGATTCACCTCTGTGCCATCATCACCTTCTATTAGGCCCAGGACAGAATCAATAGTTTTCTAAATGCGGCTGAATCATTCATCATAAGAGGCCTTGTGCCGTCCGCCTCATCTACCGCCTGCTACCTCTCCGACCTGCCGTACTCGTTTTCCCTCCTCATATAGAGAATTGAGTACCAATTTGTGAAAACCCCTAAAGAGTATGGCTTGATCAAACTGCGTAGAGGAGCCACCAATTTCACAGATTTGTGCCGCCTAATGGCGCCTTACCCAAATCGAACGTGAAGATTTTCAGACTTCACAAAAGCAGATAATCCTAACTCACAAGGGATAATCTTCTCTTGGAACCCGGGGACATTTCAGTACACATGAAAACACAAAACACCCGATGGCATTGTCTGACCCTTAAAGACATGTGTCTGGAGAAGATAAGTTCTTAATGCAGCAGCAGCAAGACATTTTAAGATTAAAGTGGCATTTTTTTTTTGGTTTATGAAGTCAAGGGGAAAAGTATTGTGTGGATGATTAAGGAGTTAAATTCAAAATGAGTTTTCCGCTCAATTATTAATTAATATACAGTACAAAGGTTTTGGAAAATCAAATATAGATACCTTTCATCTTCCGTAAAATTTCTGTGGTATTGGAAAAAAGTGTCTCTATGGGGAAACTGCACACTGAGTCCATGGAGTGTATCTTGACAGAACTTTGTTTATCTTTTGTTTTATTGCTTTCTGAAATGCATATTATGTTTTGTTTTATTGATGAGTTACTATATATACACTTTGTATCTATGACTGGATGTTTTTCCATTGAAGATAATTACCATAATGAACAATTTTAAACAGGGAATAGAACAATAATTCAAAAAGAGAGAGATGTTGCAATGTAAACGGACAGGACAGCCTCACATATTATACAAACAATGAGACATTCGCCGTATGTAATGGTGGTCATATCTTGGATATTTTTAAACGCAAGCTTGATGGATTGCTTGATGTTAATATGGAAAATCAAACAGGTTTCAACTAAAGATGTCAGTCTAATTCTAAGAAGAGGATCTCCTCACCATGGGATCTCTGAAGTCGGCTGTGGGCAGCACTGGTCTGGCCTTTATTCTGCCAGCATTCTTCTGGGAGGCTGGGCACTGGCTGCACAGACATGATTAATTGCTGCAATAAAGCTCATTATGAAGATTAAGTAGGAGTTACAGGAGCATTATTGATCACTGTCCTTTAAATAACCTTAAAGTTGCTTGTTTGTGCATGTTTGTATGACGCTGGTCAATGCTAAGGGCAAAATGGTTGGAAGGGGCTCAATGCAATGTCGCTCCAAGACATAAACGAATGACATAAAATCAGTCCTAGGTGGTAGTGTCAAACATGTTTCCATGACATAAGGTCTTTACAATGCCTCATGACTGTACGTGCAAAAGATTATGTTTAAAGATAAAATGCAGGTCACTTATAAAAACACACCACTTCCACCATCAGTACATAACAGGTCATTTAGCAGATGCTCTTATCCAGATTTACAGTGAACTAACTACAGGGACAGGCCCCTGCAGCAACTCAGGGTTCAGGGGCACAATGGTGGCAGCCTGGTATTGAACTCACACACTTCCAGTGTTCTATTTGAAAGCCTGACCACGAGACTAGACTCATCTCTTTAAATGATACTGCCTTTTCAGGAATTCCTTAGGATAAGAATAAATTACATGAGGATCAAAACTATATCTTCTCAAAACATAATTCGAGACGATTGTGTGCCCCTTTGTGTCACAACCTCAGACACAGGGTAGGAGGACTCAAATGCACGACACCAGAGACGGATGTAAAGTGTAAAATAAAATACTTTACTTGCAAAAGAGGTAGTACAAACTCAAAACGCTCACAAGGATGATTCCAAGGAGAACTGGCACAAGACAAGAGGAGACAGGACTATTATATATACAGGACTATTTATACGTGAGGTGAGTGGGCACAGGTAGAAACAATCAGGGGCGGGGCAGATGCTGACAATGGCGGGAAACCACACAAAGGCAGGAAGTAAAAGGATCTGGGATGAGAGACAAGAGGTAAGTACAAAATAAAACAGGAAGTGCAATGACAGGCAGTGACTGACAGGACTGCACGTAAGACACGGTGACTTGACGAATGACAGACAAGACGCGACTAAAAACCAACTAAGAATAAACATGAACTATACTAAACATGAACCTGACTAACAAACTAAATCTGACCAGGAAATAAAATACAATAATAACTACAACATGAAAACTTTAACAAACTCCACGAGACATGACACGTTGCTTCTTCTAAGGACATTTTAACTACAATTTGAAGGAAAATCTAATATTAAGATGTTTCAACATGCCAATGTTTTTTTTTTATGTGAGCCTCATATGGACTCAGATTTTCTCGGTGCAGGTTTTGAACCAAATTAAAGTTATTTGGACATACATTTTCATGGCATTATAATGCCAAATAACATCAAAACAACAACAAATAATTCATTCAGTTTTCTTTTTAACTATATGTAATTTATCTAGAAGTGTTTGCAATCCTAAAGTAGATCACTGATTTATTAATCTACTACCTGATGTCCTGCACATGTATGTGTTAAAGAGAAATCTGTTTCGAATCATATCCTTTTCATCTCACAGCTTTCAGTTACTGTATAAAAAAGAATTGTAATACATTGATTCTATTATTCTTTCCTCATCTTTTGTTACCTAAATCCCTTTTTTAAATCCTCTTATCCCTTCTAGCTTCTGGAAACCCTTGCATTGATGATAAACCCCTGAATCTCTCAGAGCAATATATGAAAGCTTTTGTATTCTCTGAATATTGATCCCGTGTTAACTCTTCTCGTATGAATAGACTATTGATGACGGCATTCAAACTTTATTATTCTCGCTGCCATTTTATCCGTAAGTGGTAAACTATAGTCACGCAAGAGTATTGTCTTGAACTGCACAAAAAAAGTACAATGTGACTGTGGTTAAAAACACACTTCTAGTCAAGGAGCAAATGGTTCTTGTCAAGGTTAATACTTGCACTATTGTTGTGGCTCACACATTCATCAAGGCTGGGAAAAAAAATAGTTGTTTGCTAAAAACCTGCTACAGAGCAATGAATGACAATAAAAAGCTGAGATCCACAGCAAGGCTCCTGAATACAACACATCTGGCAGCTTGTCCTTCTATTTTAATATCCAAGTCACCATTTATTTGTCAAGAGCCTGGTCAAGGACAAGTTTAGGTAGTTTAAGATCACTTTCAGCGGGCAGCTCCTCAAAAGAAAACCGCCCCCTCTGTAGATTCCGTCTAGTTATGTCTCAAGGTAACTTCATAAATACAACACTTATAAGATAGTCACCTGAATAATAGAAGGCACAGGCAATGTGTTAATTACCAGGTCAGACTGTAATTCAATATTTATTCTATAGTATGAAACTGAACATAACCTAAAGCATAAATTTTTAATAAATAAGTCCCTGGTGTGAATCGAATGAATATAAAGAAAAATTACCTTCTCCTATTGCTGTGTAGGAACACAAATAAACAAACAAATAAACAGTTCATCAACAGGGGGCCTTTCACACCGCATGTGTTGAAGGGTGTACATTTTTGGCTTGTATGAAACAAACAAGGACAAACCTGAGACACAGAACAGCCCCGTTCCGAGATCTTTGTGCTAAAGGTGAATAAATAAATGTATTCTGAGGCTTTCTAGTGCATATTTGGTCACATCAGGGCCGATCAGTTCAAGTCAAGCTCCAACACTCTCCATCAGTGCCATAAGTTGTCAAATGAGACAGGCCAGGAGATCAGCACCTGCTCCTAGCATGCGGTCGTCGGGTGTAAACCTGTCACTCAGTCTCCAATTTACAGCGCTTCTCATCATCGCCATCACATTTCCAGTCAGACTGACCACGGACTGCCTGCAAGAAGGGAAAACTCATATAGTGATGACGACAGCGGCTCGGGTTTGTGCAACATTTGTCATGATTGTCACGTCCTTGAATAAAAGGACCTATTTCTATCACGCTAATAATGCCGGGCTGCACATGTCATGCTCAGCACTGGCATGGGGGCGTTTTGAGCATGTCAGCGAGATAAGAGAATAGCAGGGTGCATGTTCACATGCCTTATCGGACTATGCCAGGAGAGGGCTTTGCATGCTTTTCACAATGGTACAACCTCAAAGACGCAATTGCAAATGCAGTATATGCATGTGATGCAGGCCAGCAAGAAAG
>CALSCE010010638.1:8133424-8272719 GCA_943593645.1 Bovichtus variegatus
TATATATATATATACAAATATATAGTATATATATATATATATATACACATATATATATATAGTATATACACATATATATATACTATATATATATATATATATATATACTATATATATATATATATATACACACACACACTATATATATATATATATATATATAATACCTGATATTTGTGATACAGTCTAGAGTCTAGAGTTCTTAATGTTTGGAGGCTATGATTTGTCTCCAAAAGTACATACCTACACTTAAGAATCACCTGGTGGACAAATAACAGGGCAAACCTATAATGCGGCTGTATTACCCTTAGGCCAGGATTAATTCTGGTACATCCACCCCTGGCACTTTCCCTCGTGATACTGTACTTCCTCTGCTCTAGGCCATTAAATAAAGTCAAAGTATAACTCCCTAAACTCCTTAATATAACCTCTCAGCACAAGAGTCATACATCTGCACCTTCTTGTGTAAGAAAAATACCTCTGGCTCTATAGATAAGTCAAGGGCACAGAGTTGAACTCAAGCCTTATTTAGTGCTTCCACAAGCTCTTCAGTTCACTATCTATAATCTACAGGTGAGTAAGCATGGGCTAGTAGAGGAATTTGGCAGACAGAGATAAGCAGATTCATTGACATGGGACACTTTGGCATCATTTTGTTCCCAGGCCTATTACACCTTATTGATCTCTGCTCCAGTTGCTTTCTAAATCCCCTAACACAAATAAAGCGGCTGCTTTGACTCAGGAATTCTCTAAACCCAGCCTTTCCCCACTGCCAGACACTTGCTTCAGCATCAACCCAAACATCATCTGAAAGTATTTTAGGTTAGTAATTAAACTCCCCCTCGTGCCGCATCCCTATTAACTCTTTTGATTACCCGGTGGCTTGATATATGGAGTGGGCGGTTTCAGCAAGCAAGCAAATGTGAATTTTGTCTCCTATCCACAGATGATACATAGCAAAACATCAAAAAGTCTGATTCGTTTAAGCTCTGCATCCTGGACTCATTTAGGTACTTATACAAAAAAACACGAGGCAGCGTTTGATTTATAAAAGATGTGTACTTAACATAAATACAGCCTTCACCTCCAGCTCTGAAAAACTGAACGGCTTTCACTTTTGAATATACTTTTGATTTAACCAAAACACCAAAGTACGTCTTGCATGAAATTAAAACAATGGGGCTTGCACAGTTGAATAAATGGTAAATGGAGGGAGAAAAAAGGTAATAGCTGCCTCAGAGGCCCTCTGTCACCGCAAGAAAATGACAGAGAAATGAAGAGAAAAACAGAGGAACAATCCAATGTGACAAACTGTGTCATGCGAACATCAGAGATGTGCAGATTTACAAGGAAAACAAATGGATGCCGTTGGATCCCAGAGTGAGCCAACAAGAATAGTCATGAGGAATAAAACAAGTGAGTAATGCCGCTCTTCCCTTAGTAACTACAAGAAAATGTGTGCATTCTATCTGAATAGAAAATACTGAAAGAGAGGGTGTGTATGCACAAAGTCTCAAATTAGCAAGACATAGCAGTGTGTGGTGAGTGTAAAGCATGTGGAGAACACTGTCATAAATGGAAACCTTTGAACCATGACTATCTGTCCACATAAATAGTACTAGACCATCATTTCACATTATTCCACAAGGTACTTCCTCCTTATTGATAGTCAAGGGGTATCATTTTCAGCCAGTGCTCACTGCCCTTAACCTGCTGCTGTGGCATCCAGTATTACTTGCACTATGAATTTGCAGTATTATCAACGTTCAAATACAGCTTCCTGTAGATGTACTGTAATCCAGATATTATCTAATTGCTCATACATTTACTGCCTATTGCATGCAATATCTGATCAGACGCAACCCTAATTAGATGCTATGCTGTCAATATCTTCCCCGCGAACCGACACAGAGTGGCTGGCTTCGGTGCCAGTTATTGTGCTCGATTATACTTTTGCTCAGGTTAAGGTATGGGCGGTCACCAGACTCCCATGTACTAATGAGAATGAGAAAGATGTAATTTGTCCTGGCCTAACAGGTACAACAAAGCTACCAGGGGAGTACGGGAGATATGAATTAAGCACAGCGGACCTCAACCACACAGTCCTTCTGAGAGGAGGTCTAATCAGGCACAATTAAAATCACCTGTGTGGGTTGACCATGCACTTCAGCTCTCAGTGCCCTGTCCTCTGGTTAGCTCTGCTGTCACTGCTCATAGCATTTCCGGAGCAGGCTCGCTTTGCTAGCGGTATGATTGTGTAGCTCCAGGGCGGCTTTGTTAAGGAAATAATTGTGTTTGAACCAGGTTACCTGCTGCAATTGCCTCCGCTCAGTGGCACAGTTTGCCTGCAATTTAGTCACATCAGCTTTGGGCCTGAAACACAGCCTCAAACTGGAAGTTGGGAGTTTGCTGTTGCTCCTGTTTTATCTCCACACCAGAAGGACTCCTCCCATTTATTTTTTTTTGCGATGTGTTTTTGTGCTTGTCTTGGCTGCTGCTGTATGTTTTCCTGTTGGGCTAACGCTAGCTGCTGATTGCTCTGGTAACTGCTGCTGTCATGTTTGCATTAGCATTAGTTTGGGTTATGTTGTAGTGGCTGACCTTAGTTTTTTTTTTTTTGGGGTCATTGTTTGACAGAACATTATGTAATGCTTTCATGCGGTTAAAATATAGCAATTCAAATTAATAATGTTTAAATATTGTTTGGTGTTTTGGGCTAGCTAGAATTTAGTTTTATTGCTTGTTGTGTTTTTAAATTATTATTTTTTTTACCTGTGATTCAGTTTGATTTTCTGGCTAACATAACAGTGATTCATTCCATTGAACATAACTTGCTTAACTTTTATTTGTGTGTAATTTATTTTCCTGCATTTGTTACATTGAGATAAATAGATGTACAGTATTTTAGGGAAATGTCAATGTTGCCATATTCATTTCAGACATATTTCCCAACCATGCTTTGAGTATTCTACTGTTCTCCACTGAATGTGTTGTGTGGCATATTTTCCTCTTGGTTGATGCTGTTGTTGCCTCTTAACTCAATGCAAATGTTGATCTCTATGTCGTGTTCTTTTATTTAGAAATAGTCGAGTAGAAATCAATCTAGAAAACTTCTCTTCATATTAACTGTATTTATTCAATGATGATATGATGAGCATTACAAAAGTACTCAGCTGAGGACCCATGTCACTGTCCACAGACCACATTTAAGTAGTTACTCTGTCTCACAGATCCACAGAACGGCCGCGATCTCTTGTTTACAACACATTTTGTACCCTCCTTTTGGGTTTAATCTTCTCCCATTGGTTGGCTGGGGCCTTGTCCTATTGGCCACGCCTCTCAGCGCTTTTCTGCTCCAATCAGATCTTCTGTCACCCTTTTTAGGAAGTGGTGTACTCCTCCTGCTTCACAGTTTACAAATAATAATAATACTTGTAATGTAATTAATAATACATATTGGTTATTATCACATCTACTAGTAGTAGAGGGTAATATTGTAAACTGGCTTTTTATGGATCATGTACACATGCTAATTGTCTAGCTCACATCCCACTCGCATCATTTCCTGTAATAAGGGCATCATGCTAAGCTGGACATTGGTAATGTATGTCTGCTGTGAGCCTTAAATGTCCACTACGGTCAGAACAGGAGTTTTCCTGTTTGGGACTCCCAACAACGTTTCCTACAGGGACACCAGGGATCACTTCTTTGCTTCAACAAAGTAAGAAATCTGCTTTTTGTGCTGAAATGCTTTGTGAGAAAATGCTTTGAGGTGGCTCTCTTCAGTCTGCTGGTTGTTTCATTGCTTTCACTGATCTGTTATTTATATATTTGCAATATTAATTGTGGATTGCTCTTTTCTTTGCTTTTTTTTTGTTTCGCTTGTTCTTTGGCGTCTGCTTTATGGAATATGGATACTTGTGTTTGAGTATTGTGTTTTCTGGGCTGAATTTGTGGCATATTTCACTCAAAGTTGTTGCTTTTGACTCAAAACTTTTGCTTTTGACTGACTGCAAACCCATAGTAGAGGATTGGGTCCTACGCTGTTGCTACACTGCAATTTACTAACTCTGCTGTAACACTATGGCTAATAAGTGCACATTGATGTAGAAGTTTTGCCACAGTACCTGTATTTCCTGTATCTGTATGTGAGAACAGAAGTTATTCCTTCAAATGGAAACTGCAGGGTCTTTCACTAAGAGCCCTAACCGATCATCTCTATTACACATCTTCAGTAAAAGCAAAAAGGGAGGTCCAAGGCACTCTGGAGGATTACTGTCTTAAACAGACTTTTTAGTTTGTTTAAACCATTGCAATTACTGAACACTATTTTTGTTTTCTATCATGTCTTAAATAAACAGTAGATGGCACAAACCAATGTTCAGAGGAAGGCTCCCTAACTGATGATGAGCCATAATCACATTTAGGCCCCTGTGTTATCTGTCTGTTTCTACTTGTTCCTCTTCACTTGCACTCCTCACTCAAGCTGTTATCAGTCAAAGGCCTGACAGCAGCTCTCTGTTTCCAGGCCTGGTACGTGTCTTTGTCAGTTCACATCTCAGCATTCGGACAAGCTGCTATCGGACAAGGGTGCTTCCCCAATCCCAGCCATTACTTCCACCTGTGTGACAACAGGCGGTCTTATCTGCTCTAGTGATGTGAGCCTAGCTGAGTTACTGATTAATAGACATGGGGTCACGTCACCTCTGTCTCTCATTCAGTCTCTCTCACCATCTCATTCACCCTGTTTGTCACACTGTGCGAATGAGATTGGAGCAGGCAAGTTGAACTAGACGAAAAAAAAAAGAAAAAAAAAAAGAGTAGTACAAGATCAAGGTCATATGAAGGTGATAAACATTAAGCGTGAATAAATGTTTTTAAAACTACTCTCTCCTGGGAACACACACGCACACACAAAAACACACAGACTTCTGTTTTTAATTAAAAGCCTGAGTGACAACACAGCCTATTTCTACCATGGCTGTTGCAAATTGAGAGAGAGATAAGACTTATATTTAGGAGGCCTTATCAAACTCATCTATTTACTGCTGGGTAATTTTCCTTTTCTTGACTTACAAGAAAGTACAGACAGAAAAATCCTCCTCTGTCCTACAGGTTTAAAATCTCCAAATAAAAACTGTCTTTGTCCCCTTCCCTATCCCCCTTGCCTTTCATGGTGTATGAAAGTGAGAACATGGAAACAATGGATTTCACTTGTGCCCTAACGCGCTTTCCATCTAAGCTGCTACATTTCATCAATATCCTACCAGCACGATGAATGATTAACATGGCTGTTTTTTTACATTGTGTTCTGGTGCTCACTCCGCAGTAGGGCCAGGTCTGATCTCTAAGCATTGTCATCTCTGAGCCCAGATCCACACACAACGCATAATGACAGACCAACATTAAAGCCCCTACAACACCAAAGACTCTGTTTCTCCTTGGTCTATTTTTGCATCCCAGTAAGGAGGCACTTGATCCTACCTCCTTCCTGACAGTTCATCCACTGGATATCATTTTGTATCCGCCTGCAAGATTAGCATAAAAGCAAAAAAGGAAAAACATTTTGCGCTGAGAACCAACAGGAGATATGACAAGCTCTGAAACTTTATTGCTCGGCTTTGATTTGTTTGGCCTGGTTTGTGTCTGGATTGTCTCAAGGCAAGGTTTAATCAAAAGAGATGCACAACATATATTGTGTTGAAGTATATTATGCAATGGCGTTCATACAGTGCGGTATATGACTGAAGTGCTTTTGTAAGCAAATGAGTTGCATTGTTTGTGGTTTTGACCCTGAGAAGGGCAACATGTGAAAGCACTTGTCAGAAGACCAGCCCCTCTGTGAGTGGCTTTGTCCTGTTAATGTGAGATGTGTGCGTCATCACCACTAACAGTCTGTCTTCATTAATGCTGGATGTTTGCACAGCTAGACTAGATCTGGGATCATATGCATGTAACATGAGCACAATATTTTTTTAATTTCTTTCTTTTTATCTTGTTGCTGCCTACATCTCAGATCATTCGATATTTTTTTCTCCAACAAATATTTAAAATGGAAGTTAAGTCTGATTATGAGCTTATTTCCTTCTGATGATTGCAAATGGTTAAATCTCAAATTTGCCTCGGGGCTTGTACTGCATATGACGCCCTCTGGCCTTAGACCCTCAATTCGGAAAAGGAAAAACTCCCCCAAAATACCTGGAAAAATGGGAAAAACCTAAGGAAGAGCAACAGAGGAGGGATCCCTCTCCCGAGACGTTTTGCAATAGATGTTGTGTGTACTGAAGTTGCTGGTTTCATTTAGAATATAATTCCCATTTGGCATTATTTGGATTTACTAACCACAGATTTTTTTCTTTTCTTGTCTTTCAGGTCTTTTACATCAGCTTGAGCTAATTTTAAATCTATAATAGCAGGCTAATATGAAACATTTGACTGTCTGTGGTGTGTGTGTGCTCTCTGCAAGCTGGCGTCTGTACTCAGCGAAGGGAAAAACAAAGCTCACCCAGAGACCACGAGTGTGTGGTTTTGTAGTTCAACAGTGTGGCAAGTCCTTCTCAACATTGCAACACGTCACATTTAGAAGACTCTCCTTGTTGAATTACAATTTTTTGCTCACTTACTATTTCTGAGTCATGACCTTAATTAATTGGAGCAAGTAGATAGTGAGAGTAAGATATGCAAAGTCGGAAGGCTACAGCAGTTATTTCAGTTTGTCAGATACATTTAATCAACATGTCATATCTTTTTCAGCTCATCTCATTTCAGATTGTAGCTACAGGTTGTGAACATTAATTACGCTGCCACTCAAACTGTTTCTACCTTCTCGGCAAACAAAAGCTGAATACAGATATCCGAGTTTTACAGTAGTTATTCATAACTTTAGTTACTTGTTGAAAGTTGTACCTAAGTTTATTCACTGAGGGATTTGAGAAGATAAATGTTATTGAATGCCAACCCTTATGATTCAGGAGTGTGCGTGACTTTTTAAAGAGCAGGTCTCTATTTTCAAAATGAATAATTAAAAAATAAAATACGTAGTGAAATAAGATAGATAGATACTTTATTGATCCCGAGGGAAATTCCCACACTACTCATGTGGGAAATAAACACACAAAAGTAGTACAGATACATGACTATAGAATTCAAAGTAATTGCCTGTGAAATCATAGACGCTTTTGTTAGGTTCTGAACTAAATGGCCAGTGAGCTGGCTGAGGTGTGTTTGAGAGACCCATAAATGAGGCAGAAGTCCAAGTTCAAAATGCAGTTTTATTATCTTTTTTCGTTTCTTTGTAGATTTCTGGCTTGTGTGATGTTTAGATTGTGTGAGGTTTAAGCTCGGCAAAGAGATAAAAAAGCTTTGAATTAAATATCTAAACAGAAATTGTGTGTGATAAAGCAGAACTAAATCAAATATGTAATGAGCTTGGGACAAAGAAAGAGGCAAGGGGGGAAGGCTGTATAGCCTCTTTAGGTTGAAGTGATTGCACCTGAGAGGCGTTTCCTTTCCAGGCAGCAGTGCTTGTGCTGTGCCTGTGTCAGACGTGATCACGTGACCTCTTGATGGTCACCTTTTTTTTTTTTTTTAAATCAAAAAATTCCAGTCATTTACTCATTTATCAGTTTACACTCCGGATCAACCTTCTCGCACAGCGTCCTCCCTTTATGTGTGTTACAGTGCTGCTATACTGTATCTTTGTGTCCTTGAGGTTCTATCCATTTCTCCTCCCTTGCTGCTTTTACCCTGCTCTGTCACCCATTCCCCCCCCTCCTCACAGTGGGAAGATTTTCTAATATCCATTACTTCCACTAGGGTCAGTGCAATCCCACTGGGTCCGCCAAAGACTTGGCAGGTGCCGATAAGGGCCTTGCTCCAGACACTGTAATAACTTAACAAATCCCTCCATGACCCAGAATCCTCTTCACCAGCGTGGCATCCCACTATTTTCCATAAAGCCATTAAAATCTACCTGGTGTCATATTGGGAGAGGCAGGCGTGGGCTTGCAGTGCACTCCATGCCATGCACATCTCAAAGACTTTCTGTTGATACAAAAAAACCAACAACAGTACAACTATAAATAGAAGAAGGTCACATTACGATTCATCACCTGCTGTCAGGATGTTGTTAGGACAGAATCGGTTCATGGACTTTGGATTGCGTGTCAGTGTATGTCTGATTCGACCAGGCGTAGTGGGCATGCAGTTTAGCTTGTTCTCTTTCTGTTATACTTTCATTTTCTTTCATCCATTACGTCACTCTTGTACATCTTTCGCTGACACACACGGGGTCATTTGGCAGGGCCTCCTGCAGCTCTTATTCGTTAATAATACCCACTTCACTGGGTATCAGACCACAGCTCCACCCTTTTCCTTTCCTCCTTCTAACACCTAGCTTTCAACCTGCCAATCATGCTTTAGCAGCATTCACGTGGCAATAGTGTTAATGATTCATTTCCCTTGTAATCCCCGCTCAGGCTGATAAGCTCATGACGGCTGCCGTTATTTGCGGCTGTTTTCCATTGTTTGCTGTGTTAAATTAAGCCTCAACGATCCATCCGTTGAGCCTCTGTGAGCAGAGGAAAAACCCACAGGCATGAGCTGCTCTAATAGATTAACTAGCCATATAGCACAAAGAAGGTGAAAACATCTGTCTGATATCAGTGCAGTTTCTATATACCAAAGTGTTTTCTAGAAGAGTTTTGATACTTATCTTTTATGGCTCAAGCCCAGGCCAAAAAGAGTCACAAAACCAAAATGACTGCCAAGTGAGATGTTGTCACGTTAGCTTTGATTCACAGTCTTATATTTCTATTACCATAGTAATTATGTGCTGCGTAAAGCCCCAGAATATTTGGTTTCATACCTTAAGTATTTCTCTTACATTTAAATATTCATGACTAAAGAAGCAACAATCAAAGTTTAAGTTGAGAAAAAACATACGTGAGAATGAGTTTGATCAAATTTGTTTGATAGTAGCCTGTGGAAATATTGTAAACGAATAACCCCGCAACTGTCATGAGATTCTGATTAGTGCACCAAAGTATGTGCCATCGCCTCTTCCCAACTGAGCGCTGTCCTCTTCAAACCAGTGAGCAAGGACAAACAATCATGTGAAATAGCAAAAACCTTTTTTCAACTTTGGTAGAAAACATTGTTTTCATATAAGACACCGTCACTTATAGTAGAAGCTGATTGAAAACATATGTTTTCATGTTGGATCTCACCTTACCCGAATGCGTTTTAAATGCCGCATACAGACATATGCTACTCTGACTTGAGATGTGAGTCAAACTGAGTCTATAGTATTCTAATCATCACACAGTGTCTGTCAGGGCAAGGTGAACAACGGCCTCCTCATAAAGACATCAGGCTAAACATCAGTGGAGCGCGCCGTGGGTAATAACAAGTTTCATGAAGCCATAAATCTACCTAATCTAATGATTTGGCTCACCTGCTGCACCACTTTGATGCGTCATGGTGGCTACTTGTCATTTCAAGGGGATGTGTCTGCAAGATGTCAATGGTTTCTCTCAACTGGACAGATTTATTTTTGTGTATGACTGAGTGTCTGGCAGATTTTTGTTAATGTCCCGTACGAGAAAATGGGGTTGAAATACTCTAAATTCACTTGTATGCATTCTCACAAGCCAGGCAGAAGCATGTAATCATACGAATGACTTTGAATAATTGGTGCACATCACTGCTACACTTTGTCATCAGTAAAGGAACAGAAGATCTCATATATGCCTTAACTTGGGGCCAGTTAGCAAATAAGTCAGCGAATCCATTCAGTACTAGCACCTGCCATTGACATTACTGGAATGTCACCCTTTCCTAGAAATGCCTTCAACAGCCATTTAGAAGACAATTGCTAGCTACAAAATTATTCTCTGAAATATGACTCTATAGAGAATTTGGAGGGTAAAAACTGACCCTGGATCATGATGTGCTATTTTGTTCCACTTCCTTTCACAAGACGTTAGACGATTCCTCTAATTGAATGGACGCTGTCACTAGTTTCACATAAATGACCGCAGTATGTCCTCAACAATGTAGCCTAATAGCAGTTTGAACAAACAGTTCCCGCCCAACATCGAGGACACATCCCTCATTGGGTCCCTCCTGTGCTAAGAGCCTCCTTTTAAAGGCGGCTTTGCTCCATCATAAAAGCTGGCAATTATGGGAGGTTGCCAAGTGTTCTGAAAGTCACCTTCATTTTTTGCTGTTTGTTGAGATGTGACAATATAAAAAATAAAAAATAAATCTATCAAAGCTTTAATACTTCTCTCAGGCACACATATAAGCATAAACAAGCACTCAAACTTAACAAAAGTAGAAGTGTACAGTTTTTAGATCTGTAATAGCAATCACCACTGCAGTTTTCCATTAATTTGTCCATAGTACAAAGATGGTGTGGAAATAATTGCTAGCTGGCATTTCAATGAGCCTAGATGGGATGAAAAAGGTTTTAAAATGAGATCAAAACCTTTTTATTAATGTCTTAAAAGGCAAGCAATTTGGCCACTCTTTATGCTTTCCCTCTCATTTTGTGTTGTTACAAGTGATTTAAATATATATTTTTTTCTAGATTTCACACTTCCCATAATGTATCTAACATTGCTCATATTTGTGTAGGATAAATTATATTTAGTTTTCCCTTCAGAGCAGAAAAAAACCCTTCATATTGATACTATGAAGCAAAAAACTTGGTGGGTCTAATAAACACTATTTGAAATTGAATAGATTTTTTCTTTTTTTTTCATCCACCACATCTCACAAAACAACATTAGAATGGCACTCAGAGAGCGCAGACCTCCGCCAAGGCCAATGGTGCATTTAGGTGCTCCTCGGATGGTCCCATTTCCTGACTTGGGATGCCGTTCTTCCGGCTTCGGTGTGTTCATGTGCATTAAGTCGTAATGTGAAAACAGCATGGATGCTACAAAGACGATGTGTAATATTTTATTGCTCAGAGCGTTAAAACAACACATTGATAGCTGTTTCTGAGCTGTTGTTCCTACTTGAGGAGACGTGAATTTTCCCAATTGGGAACAAATGTTTCCGATTATTACGACACCACATGAATGCAGCACAATTGCCCTATACAATGCATTGTAACGTTAACGAAAGTAATTTGTGTATTCACTCTGTGATTCAGATCTGCTCCAAAATGTAATGGCTTCTTTCTTGGTCCATGTCTCACCCTTCCACCAAGATGCATGAAAATCGGGTCAGTAGTTTTTCTGTAATCCTGCTGACAGATAAACAGACAAACTGAGCCAAAAACATAACCACTTTGGCGGAGGAGTATACAATATCACAAAGGAATACCCTTCAAAATAAAATGTGCTTTTAATTTAATTCAACCAACTGACCTTCATACTACTCTCATTTTCTTTTTCTCTAGCACACAGTACACAGATGGCTTGACCTCCTCCAAATGATATATACTGTATTTTTAGGTCTAACTTGAAGTTGTGTGTGTGCGAGGTAATCTGCCCCTGAAGAGACGTCTAAATTAGAATGCTCCAACAGCGACCCATATTACCTTTGATTCAGTCGAAAGGCTGGAGGGCTTTCTACTGTTCCATCCTCGCCAAGGCATAACTGTCACATCACTGTGGTTGGCATGTAGGTCTGCTCAGTTTCCAGTCATTTGTTGCTCTGGAGCTTGTCAAAGTATTCTTCGAGGGAATAGTTCAACACTTTGGGAAGTACACGTGTTTTCTATTTGAGAGTTGGATGAGAACATTGATACTACATACTCATGTCTGTACGGTAAATATGAAGCTACAGCCACAAAGACTGAAAGCACAGGGAAACACCTTGCCTGGCTCTGTCCAACAAATCCTCTTACAAGCACCTATAAATCTCAATAATTAACATGTCATGTTTCGTTTGTTTAATCCGTACTAAAACAGAAGTGTAAAAATGACAATTAGCTGTTTAATGAGGGGTTATGTGCCAGGCTATTTCTTTGCTAAGACCAGTAACTTTTTGTGGTATCCACTGGTTGCTGCTGGCTGTAGCTTCATTTTCATCCTATAGACAGTTAAAATCTGCTCATCTAACTTTTTGCTAGTGAACAAGCATTGTAAGCATGAAGCATATTTGCTAAAATGTGAAAAAAATTATTCAAGTGAAAAGTCCACCCTTGGAGTGTTGTTTTTTTTTAACGTCAAGCTTCTTTGCTTTCTTTCCTGCTCTGTCCTACGTTTTTCAGAGTTTGTTGCGTTCTCAGCGGAGGGTTATATGTGAAGACAGAAAAAGAGCTTTTAGGGAAAGGAAAAAGGGATAGTTACGCCCCTGCATGCTTTGTAGCTGCACTGCATTGTGATATGTCTAGGCTATACTGCAGGTGGAGAAATTGCTTCCTGAAGCGCTTCTATAATGGATTTCTTTCAGTATGATTGTTCACTGTCGATGCAAAGTGGTTGTTCAATATAGAAGCCTTGTAGTTATATTAAAACTATATTTACTATGTTTATGTTTGATATGTTATTTGTAGAAGTAAGAAAAAAAATCACTAAATGACATAACAAAATTCATACCTGCATTTTAAAATTGACCATTTAATTGGTGTTAGTATTTACTAATATGCATTCAATTTCTATAATTCATTTTTTCTATAATATATAGTCATTTGGAATGCGTGAGCATTAGTGCATTGGTACCCGCTCAGTGATCTCACTCTTGATTCAACGCAGGATTTGAAACAATCAGCACTTCGGCTGAAGTGGCACATTGCAACTTGGAGGAAAGTACTTCTCTAAAATTGACTTACATTGACTGAACACACAATAAAGCTAACTTTCTACTGAGCTTGAACAAACTGTTACTCACTGCCATTCACATTATTCACTGGCTGCCAACCTTCTGTTTTTTTTTGTGGCAGAATATCCTGCATTACAGTGAATGTTCCCGTTCAGAAGTACAGGTTATGATGACTCTCCTAAGCATCCCACATTGAAGTAGATGGTGGTAATGAAGTAATCGCTTTGCCATTGAGAAAGGAAGGGGCTACAGCGGGGATATGATATAATAACCACCAGCACCCTCAATCATTGCTATTCACTTTGCTCTGGTCTCTGTTTCTGTTTAGGATTTGTCCTCTTCCTCTCATAACACCTTGTTTCCCTTTTGGTCCTTTTTCTTCTCCACCTATTTCTCCTTCGTTGCACTTCTTTGTCTCCTTCCTCCCCTCTTCTGCCAGACTTCACTTTCCCCCTGCCTTAACCCACGACGATACTGACTCCAGTGGAGGTGTAGGGCCTGGAGTACACTGATAAGGCCTTTTCCTTTTAAACCTCAGCTCCACAGGCTGAGTGTACAAAGAAAGGAATGGAGCAGAGTACACTGCACCACCACAACCACACGGTCACATCAGAAATCATGATGCCCGGCCAAGATTCTGGCCTTTTTGTTATAGGAACAGGGTTGGCCTTGAGCACAGTGTAAAAACAAAATGCAAAATATGAACAGGCCTAGGGGCATGTTTATTCTAGTGTAATCTGGAGGATTGGTTAAATGTTTGGGGAATGTTTAAATTGAACATTAGAGGCCCAAAACCTCATATTAGGAATAAAATGATAAACGTTTAGTTAAAACCCTCTTAATCTCTATCAATTTAGCCCAAGCAAAATCAGATAACAGTTCTGTTGGTGAGGGGGAAAAAAATGAAATGAGGCAGTGTTCTTAAGCTGTCAGCCATCACACAGGTAATTTATTTTATCGTGGCCATCTCTTTGCAGGTACTTCTGTAAGCCGTTCACCACAACAGCTGTCATGGCTGTAATCTCCATGGTTGGAGATGGACAGATATCCTCTCCAAACTAGCTTTTCATTCCACTGTGTACCTCCCAGGCTGGCAGGAGCAGCCTCTGTCTGTTTCCTGAGTAAATGTAGGAAATGAATCACCCAGAAACTCACCGTGACAGGGTTGGTTGAATGTTGTCTTTCGAAATCACAAAAAGCTTCATATGAAATAAAAATATTCGCACAAAAAGTAATGATATTGCCAAAACATCATCTTAATCTAATTATCAGAATGTGAAGAATCTTACACGGGGACAGATGACTGACGTTGCTCCCATATCACAGACTCTCACCATCTACTCATACAGGCGATGTCCTGCAGATCCAACATCATCACACAGTTGCAGTATCAACACAGAAATGTGTGCTTGCATTTGCCCCCCAGTGATACAATTATTATTACCAAACTTGTGCAGAAAACTATTATTAGAATGCCGGGCTTTTGTTTGCCATCTCTCCTTTATCGCTGAGCCTAATGATATTCTGTCAGACAGAGTGAAAAATTAACAGTTTATTACACCACCAAGCTTCAGTGCAGAGTGCAAACACCCCACTAATGCCTGTGGTAATGGGTATAAAAAACATAAGAGCCAGCAGGGAGAGAAAACATACATTCGTGCATATCGAGACTTGCTGAGAGGCATCTTGCTGCAAGAAATAAGGAAAACAATATAAATGTTTAATGTTGTGGTGGGTAAAATGACCTTTTTTCCACTTGAAAATAAAGATTTGTATGTTATACTGTTTATACTTTTTATGAAATACCTCAAATTACATTAATTTCCTCTGTCTTTCTGGGACTTAGAACTACTACATGTGCAACATGTTTGCTTCTCTATTTTGGAGACACCTTGGTGACCAATGGCCATTGCCTTGTTTTTTTATTTTTTTTTTTAAGGGAAAAGGGCTTAAATAAAGTTGACATTTTTTATATGCATTGACCATAACTGTTAATGATATATATTATTACCGTTTATCTCAAACTAATTCAGTTTTGAACATTATCACAAACCCTGAAAACGTCTTTTTCAGTAGGTCAGATAAGAACCTCACGGTTGCCTTTTTGAAACTTGATCAGAATTCCATTATCAGGCTATAAATATACTTGGTGCGTTCGTAAATAGTCACTCCGAGCGACGGAGCGCACTCTGGCAGAAGCTTGACCGTTTCTAAATTTGGAGCGCTGTCGTAACGTACCGTTCCGTTATTCAGAGAAACGCTCTCGGAGCGGCAGAGCGAAAACTCGCCACTCTGTCTGAGGAACAGAGCAGCAGAGCGCCAAGCGCAGTGCATGTGTGAAGGCTACTTGTTTGCCATACCATTCAATGAAATGTTTAGCTATGCTAACGAGGTTACATTTTCCCTAACTTCCTACATTAGCTATAGCCTACGTTTTCTACACAAATGTTCATAGACAGTGTAACAGTCTATAGGCTCTATCATGTCTCGTCATTAGCTTCTTACATTGTCATCCTCACTGAACAGCAACAGGCACTAAATTTGATTTACACTTAGCGATAGAAAGTCGTTTTCTTTATCCATTTAAGCTTGACTCGCTTCATATTTTCATATTCATATGTACATTTGGAAAGACTCAGATTCAACATTGATTCTTTGCGGCAATTTCCTTCTTTGTTTGCAGTTGCAAACCAAGAGTTGCATCAAGTTTAATCTTTAAGATTTTAAGTTTAAAATGTTGGATTTACACAGTAGTTGTGTTGCTGGTCTTGCCATCAACTCCTAGAAATATCACCCAAAACTCCCAAGTTCCTGCCTGCCGTCCCTTCGCCTTATTTTTCTCATCTTTATTTTGATGCTTCCAACAGGCGATTCTCAGTAGTCACAAACTGTTTTGTCACAAACCTCCCCGGGCGCCGCCTTTCATGTATGACTGACAATTTCACTGTCACAGCAACTCCTGTAGAATGGCAACTTGCCAACAGCCTAAATAAAAACTGATGATTTTTAAAAAACTACTTGATATTTTTTGTAACTTCAAATGGCCTTTTTAGATTTATATTTCTCTTCCTTAAGAAAACAAGTTATACAGAAATAACACATCCTCCTCTGGTGAGTGCTGTTAATGAGGTAACCACTGTTTTTTATGTTTATTTAAATGCTCTTCCAACTTCCAAAAATGTTCAAATATAGACCTATC
Organism: Bovichtus variegatus; assembly: GCA_943593645.1. Taxonomy (NCBI): domain Eukaryota; kingdom Metazoa; phylum Chordata; class Actinopteri; order Perciformes; family Bovichtidae; genus Bovichtus; species Bovichtus variegatus. The sequence continues at coordinate 8,149,401 of CALSCE010010638.1, forward strand.
AGTTTGTGTAGGTTGTATGCACTAAACACACATTCACACGAATACTCTTTTTTTATTTAAAGAGATTGATGAATGAAAAGATTCAAACATGTACTCCTGTAGATAAAAGGCCTGACACATTTCTCTGAAGACTGTTTGTTTGAAAGCATGAAATCTTCATACATCTCGTGGTCAAAGACCAGTAAAGGCCCTCTCACTGCTTTTAGTGAGTCATTCAGATGAAATGACTCATCAAACATGTTGCACAGCTCTTCACAACACCACCAACAAGAGCGACACTTAAAATCAGGCTCAACTAATTCCTGCAGAGATGGATTGCATAAATAAAGGTCTAACCATGTGGTCGGTGTTCATCAATGGGGATCCACTGAATGTTAATGTCATTTAGTTTTATCAACAGAATCAACTAAATCAAGCTATTTATGCTAATATGAGAGGTCTGATGGCACCCAATTTGAATCAGTTTCCAGACATATTTTAATGTCAGTGAAAAGTGCTTGTATTTGTAGATTTTTCCCAAATAAAGTTGTCTATCTATAATGTATAGATCCATATTTTTCTTTACAGTTTACAGTATATTGGTCTTCTATAGAAAATCCAATATCCAACAGCCATGTCATTCACTGTTGATATTAGGCCTCTGCCTGGCTATAGCTAGTAAATATGCTGTAGCTTAATGTTATTAGGTGTGTCTGGGGATGTATGTGCATTAGCCTGGATTAGCAGCGGTTGCTGGCAATAGTTTGAGAACTGCTGACTTGGCACTGACCATAGACTCTGTTTGTCTTGAGTCTTGATGCTTGTGTTGCCTTCCTTTTGTACTGTAGCTTGAGAAACTCTTTCTTTTGTGGTTTTGTTTGCCCTCTCATACTCTTCTATTTGTCTTTTGTCCTTATTGTATTGTTTCTTATCATTTGCACACTAGCACCTATTTGCCCAGGACGGGGATTCCGTCTTTTTTGATCCTTCCCATAGTTTGCTATATTTTATATATTTATTATATTTTTCATTAACATTTCATCTGGGGAGCTTTGCTTGTCTGGGTAATTGTTTTCAGTGTCGTGAAGGCCTCTTTGATTAAGGGTTATATGTGAAAGCACTTGACAAAATGGCATCGAGATTAAACGTGCAAGTATTTGGCTTTTTCGGAAATTACTTTCTTGTTCACTTATTTATTATTAGCTGTATGATAGACACTCAGTAGTTTGCTCTATGGGGAGATTGAGAAATATTATTTAAATCTATGAAATGCAAAACATTGCGTTGTGGGATTGTTAGCAGAAAGCAGTGTACATGCCGTGGACACTACTTTAGTAGGTTCTATTGTGAAAACATTTGAAGGGCATTATTAAGAGCATGGACTTTGCTTGCAGAATTTCGGGCACTCAAATAAAATATCAGAAACTAAATGTTGTAATTTTGTGCAAAACCTGTGCAACTACAATGATTACATTTATATGTAAACGCATTTGTCAGCATTGACTGGCTTTTAAAAAGCTTTATCAGTGTAACCATAATCAGTCTTCGTTTCGATGGATGTTTTTATACATACATGTGTCGTTATTCTACATTTTGTGGAACATCATCTTGCATACAGTATCACGATTTATTTTTATTTTTTTATATATTATATTTATTTATTATTTCTCTGCAGACTCAGAGACTCGTAGGAAATTTCTCATTTTCCTCGTTCCCCTCCAATGAGGTCCGAGGTCAAAGGTCACCATCAGCTGGCTGGGAGCTGGCAGGGATTTAGCTCTTACTTAAAACATTTGACAACAAAGGGCATTATTCTCGGTCACAGAGTTTAATGAATTTTTTTTCCAACTCTGTGCCTCCATGATGTCTTCCTGTAACACTGGCAGTAAAACTGATGGTAAAGCTCCAAATGTTTGACTTTTGAATCCGCATTATTTTATGATTTCTGTTTGTCATGATTTAAGTTGAAAAACTCTGCCTCTCTGCTTAGCAGCTGCTGATAGAAATAACATTTTGTAGCTGCAACTATACCATAATATATATATATATATATATATAGACAAAATGATTCATTAGAAAAAAAGGTGGTACCAAGGTGCTTGTAGACAATTAATTATTTGGAGGGCATACTATAAATTGCTTTAGAATAATCATTGTGTTTTGTCAAAGATCAATATAAAAAGATTTGCATAAAGGTGTTAGCATCTGTAAGCAAAACTGAGTTGGTACACTACATGTATTGATTTTCCATGTTTGTGATAAGCAGCAATACTTACAGCACTGACACAAAAGGGGAACCAGCTGCAAGGGCCAGACAACAATGTACTTTATATGACAATGTAGGTCGCTGTGATTAAGTTTCCAACTAACAACTGTCAAAAGGGTAAATCAATAGGTAATTTTGGGGCCAGACAAGAGTGGTTGGAGTCAATATCCTGAATCAAGCAACCCATTGGAAAGCCCTGAGGCTGCCTGGTAAAAGGATTACCCTCTGCTACCCTTAAGTTCTCGCTCCATAATTGTCTTTGAGCAGTGATGAACATCACAGGCATGACCATGTCTTCAACTCACACTTTCACAGAATAGAAGATAGAAAATCAATATATATATATATATATATACTGTATATCTAAGCTAACCCCAGCCACATTGCATTTCCATTGTTACAGTACACACAGAAACATATTTGAAAAGCCATCCTGGAAATGATTCACAAATGTTCCAAGGTTAATAGTGCCATTCATAATAGAGGACTAATCCCCATGATTTGAATGGAGGATAATCATGAGGCTAATCAGGGCCTTTCCTATAAGCTTTTTGTTTGGTGATCTATGCTGTGCATTTGCTCCCTGTAGAAAGGATTCTATCGAGCGGGATGTAATTTTCACTTTGTTTCACAGAGGGCTATGAATAGGGACAGTGAATGAATCAAGCCCTAATGTGAGCATTATCCTTCAGACATTTGTGCTTATTGGTCTAATGCCTGTCAGTGGAGCCAGAGTGGAGGATGACATTTTTAATGTCCAGTTTTATTGTCTGTGCCTTCTCACTAATGTTCATGGTTCAAACTCATGAGCAAGGAATGTGAGATATTTTCTATGTCTTTTTTATAATGTATTTAATAATGTGTTGCACTCGTACAACCTGTGAATCAATTGACGACTGAATAATGGTTTGTAGGAGCTCCTGCAAAGTTGAATTATCCCGTCCAGTGGCAGAGAGCAATATCTTGAAACAACAATCTGAATCTAACAATGCCGGGTCCTTATTGTAAATAATCCTCTTTGACACAATGAATTGTGTTATCGTTGTGAAGGATTTATTCTCTTTTGTGTTTTTTGCGAAACAGCAAATCTCACGTCTGTGACTTTTTGAAAGGAGGAACCGCAGAGCAAATTCGTGGTATAGATTGAAGAAGAGCCACTTGAAATGGGGTTGACTGACCTGGGATGGCAGTACACAACCAGCTTCAAATGAAAGAAATGAAAAGAAAGCGAAAAGCTTATTGGATGTATTGAATCATTTTACTTTGCAGCCAGCCAAGGGATTGGATGGGGTGCGTGATCGGACTCGGTGCCAGGTTGAAATGTGTTAACAGAAGCACACTTGACTGCTGACATCTTGAAACATATAGACACGGGTCGAGACGTATATCGTTCACAAACAGTTCTATGAAAGACAAAGCTGTGCGGGAAAAGTTTGTCAATTTCACATATCCTCTTTTTAAATTGGACAACAATACTCATCTGTTGTGATTATATGTAGCGTAAGTTCAATTATTATTTGATTTTCTAATGTATTTGATGTTTGAATTTGGAAAACATGCTGACAACTTAAGCTCAGAGTGCTGATTAAGAACTACCACTGTCAAAACGTGATGCTTTTGCTAGCAATAGATCCAGTCATGTTATACATACATACATACATATCTTCATGTTTTCATTCTGTGAGTTTAAGCCCTCTGCTCTAAGATGCATGTCTACAACATTGATCTATTTTAATTTATAGAACTAGTGTACTATAAAAACTATACTAATGGTACTAGAGTAAACAATTAATCAAATAAAATGCTTGTTTTTTCAAAAGCAAGGGACCTTCTTTCCGAATCTACAAGGTCTTATCCTGATTCACCGTATTACAGTTCAGAGCAGAAGCCTCTCACTTGTGTACAGGCTTTCACATCAACAACATGGTGAAATACAGCTTTTCTTTTTAAGATTGCTGGGCAATATGGCCTCTATTAAACCCGTAAGGTCTGTTTCATAGCCACCTTTCTTCAACGTAAGCTTTGAAAACACTTAAGTTTCACATTTCAAGGTCTTTACTAAACTCTGTTCACCAATCCTGTTTGCGGTTTGCCACAGCAGCTGCTAAGGTTGCACTGCAATCTAATGCAGCCTTTGTACTCAAAATAGTTACACAGTTCCCTGGCTGTTGATCTCACTTTTTTTATCTGTCAGGAAAACACTTTTTGCAAGACAAATAATCACAACGCCATTAACTATTAGCCAGTACATTAAAATATGTGAAATGTATTTAGCTTTGAATATAAGAAAGACTTTTATCTATTATCGGTGTGTAAAATAAACTGTGATTTATTACTGTGTGTGATAAAATCTTGTCATTTACTTTTTCAGCTTATCAACTTCTGTTTCTGCCTCAGTTTGTGATTTCTTGTGCTCCCCAGCGAGACTTTCAACAACCCTCAGAGAATGAAAGTGTAATTATGTCTCGCGGCTTTATGTTCTGGTCTGTTGAGGCTATGGTTGGTAGAAAAATTGACCTTTTCTGTGATGGAATTTTCGCTGTATGATTTTTGATCATAAACGCAAAATGGCAGCTACAAAGGAAGACTTGCTCTTTGATTTTGAAGAGCTGCAAACCTGACGTTTAGCACTGATGTTTTATGCAGAAGAAATGTTTCTGTTGTAGCCGCACTTGGAACATCTCAATGTGAGGTCACACTGTCTACTTTTAATGAGTTATTTGCAAGAAAATATATAACACTAAACAATGAAAAGGGCAGTGAAAAGTAAGGTAGATTGCCAATTATAATGACATACCTCAGGGTGAGTTTCTCTTTAATCAATTACCTTTGAAGACTGTGGCGTTATAATGATACACTGTCAGTTTTGACAATAATTGTAATTCATACAGTGCAAATATGTACACCTGCAGGTGCCTTACAACCACGATCACTTTTCTCCGATCCCTAAAAATAATAACCTGCTCAAGAGTTAGAGGATCTGCACAGATGGTGGTATACTATGCGAGCCACACGGGACAATTAGTATGTGAATTGATGATGATGCAGGCTCGGCACTAATTGGAGGCTGGTAAATGAATGTGATATCTCCCTCTGTCTCAGTGGGCAGTAACATCAGGTAGCCCTGTTATAAGTCTATTTCCATAACCAGCCCTGGCAGCGTGTAATGGGTTGATCATATGCAATGTGCAGCCAGTCTGCACCTCGGCCACCAGCACTAATCACACATACAGATTGCATTAACGTTGCATTTGTATGATCTTGTTTTGAAATAACTGAAGTGCATCAGTATCTCATTTTCCTGGCTAAGAAGCTTTGGAGTTGGTATGTGACTCGAAGTGAGTAATTTTCTAAAAAAAAAAAAAATTATAAAAAAAGATCCTAATGTTTTGCAATGACGCTGCGTTTTGACATCTTCTACCTCCCGTCCAAACCCTTATGAACACTTAGGTTGGAAACAACAACATATCAATTCATTATCTTGCTTCAGTGTATTCTTAGCCTGCGTGTTTACGTTGAGCTCCCATTGTGAAATGTATGCAAGTTAAAGAGACGCATGATTTGAATTAGGATGCACAGAGCAGTCTGTCTGCAGTTAAAATAGTTTTTTCAATATAATTTTTATTATCTGTTCATGCTAGGATGTTGCTGAGATTCAGACTGGATGTGTTCACTCCCTTTGTGCTCAGATTGGTGTTGGATCTTCAAATGGAGATGATGTCAGAGTCGGATTAGATCACTCCGCTGCAGTCTGAATGACTGTGGCACACTGGTTTAGTTGTTAGCACTATCACCTAACGGCAAGAAAGTCCTGGCTGGAGTGAAGTGTTCACCCGAGACATGCGTGTAAGGGAGGAATATGCTTGACTCAGAGCTGGAGTTGGTCCCTGAGCACTGCACTGTGGCTGCATTGCTCTCAAATAGTTAGAACATGACACATTTCCCTACAGGGACAAATAAACAACCATTTAAACCCCCCACAAATCTTAATTTTAAATCTCAATTTGAGTGAATTCCTCTGGTTTTGTGCAATTGTCTGTGATGATGTTCCATGAATGTTATATAAAGCACATTGTGTTGCATGTTGGTTATGAAATCTGCTATATAAATAAAGTTGAATTGTATATTGCTCTTCTACTCTGGACTGCAGCTGCAACATTCAGAAAAGTTGTTCACAGGCTGCCACTGCAGATTACGCGTGCAGCAGCATGACAGCTGCCTAAAAGTGAAGCCAAAACATCTTGATCGTCTTAGTTTAGAAAGCACTTGATTTTGATGTGCAGCAGAGTTTTCTATGAGCAGAGCTCACATTTTAAATGTCAATATCGCAGGCGACCATGTTCATTGAATTGTGGGAGGCCAATAATGTAATCTCGATTAAAATGTGTTAATTGTGCAGCCCTATATTAGACCTAACAGTAGGTACCATTAAGTATTTTGTTATACCAGTGCTGAAATGTTTAAATCTCTTGCAATCTCGCTATAATTACTTGCATACTGTAGGGACAAGTAACTGTGAATATTACAATGTGCAACAGCTCCAATTGCAAATAGTCCAGTGTATAAACCTGATGCCTTTTGATGTGATGACACATGTTCAATTAATGTCATCACTTGTGTGTCAGCTGATCATTTATTCAACCCCTGACGGTGCCTATTGCTGGCAGTTGAGCCTCATGGGAGGTCTGGCCTGGGGAACCTTTGTTTTGATGGAGCATGCAGGCATATTTTTTTTAGAGCTCGCAGTCCCCTCCAGGAAACCAGCAGCAAGGAGCAGTAAATCAATAGCCACGCAGTGTGGGCAAATGACAACCCGTTTAGTTTGGCGGCCTACTTCGTTTCACAACATGTGGCCTGGCCTTCTAAACCGAAGGCAGGGTCTCAGGGAGAAAATATTTCCCTGCACTAAATCAGATTTGGCAGCAGGTGGTCCGTGGAGTTGTGAGTGAGCTGCCTCTACACCTGCCAAGGACTGTGAAGCCAGAAGAAAACACTCTATTTTTCTCCACCCAGGTACCTCTGCTGCACCTCCCACTGGTTCTGTACATCAGTGGTGTCTGGTTGTGATGCATCATCCATCACCACTGTAACATCTTTAAACTGAGCATTCGTTACCATGAGTGTAAATAATGCAAAAGGAAAAAACGAAATATTATTTAGTCAAAAATGAAATGTAGTATTACTCTGTGCTGTTTTGGAATTAGGAAAAGCTCATAGAAAGGTAATGCTGATTGTGTTTGAACTCCAATATATTTTTTATAGTGTTATTCAAGGTTGCTTCTTAGAGTAATACATTTATGACCTTGATCCATGTGCAGAATAATCAGGTTTGCCATGTGAAGTATTGATACAATCTAGGTTCAAAGGGAGGATGAAAGAGTGATCTGTGCACAGAAATCCAACTCTGGGGTTTCCATGAGACCGCTGTAATTTCCCTCTGGGTTAAAACCTGGAGCATGGTTGATGGAAGAAAAATGAATTCCCATCATGTTCTTGAATCCACAACAATTTGTCCTAAGCAGTAAAGTCATTCTGAGAAAAAAAACCCCATATAAAGCTAAATGTTAGATGAATTATGCATGTGAGGGGCAAAACTCGATTATACCGTTATTTATCTGATTGACTGGTGCTATGGCAGTGAGGTTCAATTTCCGCTCCTTCACTCACACTTCATAGCTTCTTACTCTTGATCTCTAATCTTTACATTTCAAAAAAAGCAGAATGTCTGTTTTTTTTTTCTCTCTGACTCTTCCCTCCTCTGGGCAGGCAGGTTGTATACTCCAGTGGTTTTCGAGAGACAGTTATGAACCTATAAAGATCCCTGTTTGCTTTCACAATTTGTTCCTCCCATAAACTCTGGATTCCCTTAAAAGCTCATGTAGACATGTACATTTACCTTGTGGGCCTTAAAGTGATGGAATAATTTTGAGGTGTCTAATACAATAAAAGATGATTACCACATTTGTCTGTAAAAAATAAAATAAAATAAAAAAAGTTAACAATAAAGATGTTGTTGATTTAAAGGATTTGGCTGGTAATATTTTATATTTTTGTTATTTTGAACAAATCCCATGAATTGACCAAAACCAAAAAGTAGTTTACTATGACAAACAATACGTTTCTGTCTTCAGTATGTAGTGATGGACTGAAGACCCCACTTGATCGCGGTTATGTCGTGTAAAAATTATGAATTGACAATCTACAGTACACTACACACTATTCATGAAATACCAAAATACAGGATTTTTGAAAGTCATTTCTTTATCTGCTTAGGGCAATGATCAACCACCTCAATTAGGAGAGAAATATTTTTTGCGTGCAACTTTGCTGAAAATCAAAACCCTCTTTGTTTTCGAGTTACTACGATGACACTAATCATGCAGGGAATGATGGAAAGACAACTGGTAGTAAATCCCAGAATACAGGTTAAAGGGACAACTAGACGTCAGATGACTTTGACTTTGACATTAGACGGCACACAACAGACTGCATAGTTATTAGTTGTTTTATATTCTTGTAAGGGAGGATGTCAAGTAGGAACCTCCTCTTTTTTTGTCATCCTTCACTGGCAGCAAGGGGACTTGCCACACTTATTAGAGTGTGGAAGGATTGTCAAATTGCTTTTAAGAGCCTATGGATGCCTGAACTATTGCTCCTCAACCTTCCCCAGATTATTCAATCTCACAGTCCTATTGCCGGCTCAAGATAAGATGGAGAATCCATGCAGAGGAGGCTTATCTGAATTTAGCACACGCTCTCAGGAGTATGGGATTTCACTACAAATTCCTTCACCGCACTTCAGGTATGACCCAATTAATGTGAGAATTTGGTGCCTTTCCCTTTCACCCCCCTGCCACATCAATAATTGATAAGGATTTGAAATAAAGTCAGTATAGAACCTTTTCACACAAAATATGCCTCTCCAGCAAAAAAAAATATTTTTTTCCACACATTTTCTATGTCTCAGTATTACAGTTGGTTTTATTCACTCTTGATATAAAGATCTACTACTTAATATTCCTTCTTTGCTTAATGCCATATTCATGATACATAGATGGGGTTGGGCTCTTACAGCTGGTTCGGTTTTGGATTCTGTACTCCAATGCTAACATATGTCTTCATCAAATCTGTTTCCTATCCGTGCGATTTATTGAGAGCTCTGTACAAATCAAATCATTCAGATTGTCAGCTTCTGACCTTTAGCCGTCACTTTCGCATCTTTCAAGCATCACTGGTGGCAGACACTTTACTACTGTCCGGTGCCAGTATTCAGCCAAAGATAATTTGTTAGACAAAGTTCTTTTTTCTTCAAATGGCTACACCTGCAGATCAAAACAGGCAGGTGCATGTTATGGATTGGCCCGGGAGGAGTCTGCATCATTAATGTTCACAACTGTTAAGCATTGTATTACTAGATAATTCCGCTGTACACAGTACATACAATTTACTGTTGATCCACTTGCTCTGAAGATCCAAGTCAATTGTTTTCTCCAATTATGGATTTTCCCCATCCTCGGAGACATGTTAAACAAAGTGATACTTACGACTTGGCTCGACCATCTTGGATGTTTTTCTGCACAGTGTGATCATTATTGACATTAGTGGTAATCTGGGGGCAAATGCCGGAGCAGCTGTCTGGAAAAAAAGAGAAAGGATTACTGGCACTAAAAGAGTCCCAGAGCTTGGACAAGAATGCTATGACTGATGGTCAGAGCCTGAACCAGACCCAACACACTCTAATTAGCTAAAATACATGCTCCTTTGGTCCAAAATTGAAACAATGACAACAACGGTTTCCTGACCATGCACATTGCCAAAATACGATTCTAAACAAACTCCAGACAAAAAAAACTTGGACGGAAAGCAGGGGGGTGTGGTTTACTGTACACTCTGCCTGCTGCTCACCTTAATTAAAAGTACTGTTAATGAGATGGACGCCATTCACCGCTATTCATTCATGTCTTTTTGCCTTACTTGCTTGTTTGCATTCAAGGTCATGAGGTCTTGAGCCAATCCCATCATGCACTGGGCAGAATCCAGCAAAATATATTGGACAAATCACCATCTCAGAACTAAATCAGTTGAACTTTGTGTGTTAAGAATTAGAGGTCCACCTGAACATGTGGAGAAAAAAGTTTGAACTTTTTTGGATAGTCTCTGTAAGTGGTTCTGTATTCCCATGGTGCTTTTCTGCAAGATTCACCTTGTGTGTGTGTGTGTGTGTGTGTGTGTGTGTGTGTGTGTGTGTGTGTGGAACGATGGATGGAAGTTAGCCTCGATGCACCTAGTATCGTAACAATCAATGCCAAGTGGAGGAGAAGTGCACAAAAGAATTAGACAGCCATAGGAAATGAACCAAATTTAATTTCAGCCTGGGCCGCTCAAGCTGTCTTCCACATAAAGCCAAGACTTATTATGAGATGGGCACCAATGTCATTATTATTCAGACCTGATGAGGCGCCTTCTATTTGATGGAACCTTTCAATTTAGTTCACCTAACAACAATCCTTGCTTTATGAAGCTGGTTTGCCTCAGTATTTGAAACCAGTGGAGGTTGCATAAATTGAGAATTCAGTGACCTTGTGTGCAGATGGTGGTTATTGATTTATTTAGATAAGAAATATTACTTATTTCAAAAGGTCCTATGTGTTACTTGTATGCTAAGGAGCCTGAATAAGTAAAGTGATAAGTCACTTGGCTGCCATAGATTCAGGAAATTGGTTTGTCGTAGTGCAACAAAAGGCTTGTCTGTGGCACATAATTGCTTTAGACCTGCAACTTCGACTACACACTCGCACACACATCACACAGACACCAATAGTAGTGTGTGGCTGAGACTCCAGGCCGATACAAGGTTGTTTGGTGAATTGAAAGATGGTGTACTTCAGAGCTTTTCTGATATAGCCTAGTGATGAGAGTGTGTGAGAGGGTGTTTTGATAGACCAAGGATCTTTTTGCAATAGTCCGATAAGATTTCAAATACGTCGTCAACAAAGCCTCACATGAAGACTTTCCATCATAACACCAGTGATTGTAATCAGGTAGCATCCAATTAGGAACTTGCACTGACTCAACATCAGAAGAACTGTTGCCAGCAGTCACCAACAGTGTGTGTGGGGGTTGGATAACGTAGATTGCTTCTTATCGTAGATCACTTTCTGTCTACATATGTGCTGACGTAAAAGAAAATAGCAAAGGGCTAATCAGCTTGCAGAATTAAGATGTATTCCCTGTTGTAGGGTCCTTTTAAATCTTTCTCTGGTCATAAAATACTGTATGTGGCTTCATTAAATTCTCCGAAAGTCCAACAACCCAGTAAGTCAGTAACATAGACTTGACACTTACTGCTATACTTATAATAGCTTCCTTTCAGGCAGCAGACTCTATTCACACGCATCATTCTTTCCCTCTGTTCTGCTTCACAGCATGAACACCAATATTCCATGGGATAATGATGTTGTCGTTACGTTTTTATTGGTTGAAGAGCATTTACCATTCCAGATCCAGGTTAAAGAGTTGCTGAAACAATGGCTGAAGAGAAAGTGAAATTATGCCTTTTTGTTTTCTTGCACATAAATGTGTGGAGTTTATGTTGGCTAACCTACTAAGACAAGAATTAGTCATTGTTTTTACCGTTCATTACCGTTATTAAAAAGGTCTTAAAAGGTCAAATTTTAATTGGTGAAACCTGCAGAATCCTTATTTGTCAAAACAAATGATAGTGAATAAATGTTATTTCTAGGTGACTGGGTTGGTTTGGCAAATACAATACTTGAAAACAGTTTGCAAGTATTGGAAATTGAATTCACCAAATACTCCATTTGTCCCGCTCATCCGTTCACTTAGTCTGGACTCAGTAATCCTTTACATTAATGAGTAGTGAACCGAACTGTGAGGACTTAATTAAGTGTCCAAGCCCTTGGCTTTTCAGTTAAACCCCCTTATCCACTTATGCAGTCTGGATTCTTAATGCACAATGTCATGCAATGAGCCCCCGTAAAGAAACCATGCCAGAGGAACTCACCGGAGGGACGAGACGCTTCAACTGAGCTCCATGCCTGTCTGCAGACCAGTCATGACAAGGCCTGTCCCCCCGTGCAGCAACAATGAGACGAGCAAATTGGAAGTCACAGCACCAAGTTCAACATTTGACAGGCGCAAGAGGTCAGGACTCCGCTCACGGCACTTGTTTACAGTAAGAGAGGAAACCAATTCAGCCCGTGTTACACTCTGGTGTTATGGGTAAATAGCTTCTAGTTCTGCTTCACGTCTATTGTACATGTGCAGTATGAACTGTATAGTGTTCAATCTGCTAAAGAAAAAGGTTTCTGAATTTTTTTTTAAGGCATGTACTGTTTTTGTGTGTTATTACATACAATAGAAATGTCTCTTTTAGGCTATTTTGTGCAGTTAATTATGTTGGTTGCACTTTTAAAGCAACCCGCCCTATGCGTTGGGCTGATAGTAATGCATGACTTTTTTGAGTGCCATGATTTACGTTGAAACCCTGGAACAAGCTTAAATATATGCAGTTGGACTCGATCCCAAGTTTAGTTTATAGAGTAACACTGTAGTACTACGAGCAGGGAGTTGTGGTAATTGCCTGTTTATTTTCTTTCTTTTTTTTGCCGCGTAATACAAAATATTTTTCTTCATTATATATTTTCTTTATCTAAGAACAACAGCCAGAACAGCTGCTTTTAAACAAAGCTGCAGCCAGTAATTCATATTAATATTCATAGCAATTAAATCCTCAACGCCCTCACACCAACAAATTAGAAGATGATTTGAATGAAAATAGAAAATACCACCGGGTTTTCTGCAATTATATACTGTAATCTGGTACACTTTTTTTTAGAATATAACATGTACAGTATCGTGCTAAAACGATGGCTCAATTAGTAAAGAAACACAAATTATGTACCACAATTTTTTTCATATTCAATTAAATCATTAAGAGTTTGCTGATTACACCTTTTCAAGTGTGATGCTTTTATCTGTTTCATATCACAGGGAAATTCAAAACCTCCTGGGGATATCACTCGTTAACTTTGATATTTTAGAGATATTTCACGATTGATTTATTGATCAAAGAAATAATTAACTGAATAATTGATAGTTCAGACAATGTGAAAAGTTGCAGCTGACTCATCATGCTCAAATTGCAGATCTCATAACTCATGGGAAATAAGATGGATGAGTAATATTTTAAACAACTTGAAAAATACATTCAATTTAACCTCATGATGCTTTATAAAAAATATATAAATATAAGAAAAAGAAATACATTGAGGAAAGAACATCAATGGATGTCAGCCAAAGTACCCAGTCTGGAGGCAGACTCGTTTTTCATTAAGATTAACTGTGTAGCGGGGGCGGCCTATCTTTCTATGCCTCCAGCTGACACTTGTCCCCCTCCTACAGCAGTGGCGCGTGTGTGTGTGTTCGTGACTGTGTGCACGTGCCCATCTGTGTGTGTTTGTTTGTCTGTGTGTTTGTGTGTGTGTTCCAATGCTATCAAACAATGGCAGTGTTATCAGACATCGCCAAAGGCATATGAACGAATCAGAGGGGAATACAGACCCAAAATCAGCATGTTCCCAAGGGAACAGAGTTTCTACTGTGAGCCAAAATATTAGGAAGGAATCTTGTTCTCTTGACCTGTTTTCAAGAATGATATGCCAGTGTTTCTGATACAGTTAACCTTGTGTTACAGTACATCTGCAGAGAAACAATGCCATGTAAAACTTATAACTACTTAAGTAATTTATAGAACAACAACTCCCTGAACAACAGTATAGCTGCCTAAAGGGATGTACTGACATTTTATGAAATGAGAACTTTGTTCCATCAGTTTTTTTTTTTTGGTATTTTATTAATTCAGCCATTCCAGCTGTACTTAAGATCCCTGTCATTTCATTCTGGGCAGGCAGGGTACACTTGGCTCGTCTGAGCTGAATTTGTAAAGGAAAGGATTTTACATTTGGTGAATGAGAGCGGTGAGACTCAACGATACAGTCTATTAGGGATTTCACACAAACATGTTGACATTGTGCAGAGCAAGGGCATTACTTTCTATGAACAGAGCAGCTGTGATGTCTCTCTGGCAACTGCACAAGCAATAGTAACAAGAACTACGCTGATTGACCCGCCAGGTTGTGTGGCCAACGTTGAACCTAATTGACCCAAAATACACAAATAGAATTCTGGCATTGTGTCATTTTACTGAAGAGATTGTGGAGATGTACATTTTGTGCACCTTTGAATCTGAAAATAAAGACTGCGAATATATACATTCTTTTGTGGTCCAGAGCATCCTTGTTAGCTGCTTTACAGGATTATGTCCTGCTCACCATTTTTCACTCGCGCCATCAGTGTGCTCTTGTGGCCCCGAAGACTAAAACATTGAGTTAATAGCTGTGTAGAGCTGCGTCTCAGTAGGTTCAGCAGTACCCTTTAGCATACTTTACTTTGATTCAACATAAATGTCAAATTTGTATTGTTTAATGGTGCTTTAACTCATGATTTGTTTGAATTTTCTTTTTAATTGAGTTGCTAGATTTACTAGCTTACTAGCTTTACTTATTATAAGTAATTCAACATTACACATGCAACTGTAACTGGCACTATTGGCTGCCTTGAAGCGACCTCCTCATCCACATATACAAAGGAACAAGTAACTAAATTCATGGTATACTTTTTTAAAAGCTGTAGGGGCTATTTTGCGAGCTGATTCGACCATTTGCTCATCATGGTCTAGTTGCACTTAGGCAGGTTTCAGCAATGACTGAGACATCACCGATGGACAATACCGGTCAACTCATCATATGAGTCATCTACATTGTATGAAGAAAATATAAATTGGATTACTGTGGATGAATGAAAGTCTCATACAAATTCCCCCAAAAATATAGCTCTTGTGTGCTACGCACAAGCAATTATAATATAGCAAAGTTACTATGTATCATTGTTTATCAGCTGACCTAGAAACGCAGAATGGCTACGTCAAATGAGCAGTTTTGATCGGTCTGAGCTTTCAAATAATGTGAATGCATTTGCTCCCGGGAAAAGAGAGGCCTGAGACCTTCTCACAGTATGTGCAGACATAAGCTTTCAAAAAAAAAAACTAAAAGGAAGGCACATGGACGGACACGGTGCAAATGTTGCACACATTATTTTGACTGTGATTCTGACAGGCACCCATTACATAAGTGACCGTCAAACCACTACCATGTAATTAATATTTTATTTACTGTCAGTCACCATCGTCGGAAATCATACACACAGGGGCTTTAAGTTGCCACACACAGATAAGGGCAGAGAAGACCACACATGTTATTTCAGACTTCCAAAACTTTATATAGATGTTTTCAACCTACCAGAACCGATGACACTTGGCATAGACATTGGGCAACTGAACAAACTAAATAATAAATTAGTAACACACAAGACAGAGCTGACTGGAGTAAAAGGTAGCTTGCTGTTGGTGTCTCCAAAACAGAAGCTTAAAGACCGCATAGATAATTTTTAACGTTGTTTGTGTCGTTTTCGTATCACACTGCAGCATCGCCTCTGCTCTCTGTGTTGGGGCTGAGCTACTACACGCACACGCACACACACGCACACACACACACACACACACACAGAGCGAAAAGCAGCCAAGAGGAGAGAGTGAAGTGAACCATGTGAGGGGAAGATCATTCGAGGATTACTCGAGTTAACGACAACTAAGCTCGTTACTGTAAGTAAGTGCAATAAAACCTAGAAAAGCCTTATTTCAATCTGCTCTGTCCTGCGGTTTCTCATCCCCCATGGCTATGTTTTACACAGACAATGCGCGTTAGCTGGGTTAATAGCGAATTGTTACGAACAAGCTAAAACAAAAGCTGTCTGTATGTAGTCCAACTGTTTAGCTTGATTTGCCATGTATCTTAAAGTGTCTTGTAAAAGTTCTCGTAAACTTAGCTGCCAGCTGAGACAAAGCAGCCCCTCCTCACTCTACCTGCAGGCAGTGGATCACATCAGCGACAGAGGACAGGATAAATGACTTCACTCAGTATTCAATAATATCATTTGTCATTGACATTTTAGATTTGTTTCCAGTGAGATATTCCTGAGTTTATATAGTGACTTTGCAGTTTTAAACATTACTGTTGCTGCTCTAGAAACAACATTTGGTTCTATATAAAATATAAATAAATTCTAATCTTGTTCTGAATGTATTTCTTTTTTCAAGTACTGTATTAAAAAAATAACTATTTAGTAATGAAAAAGACCTAATAAGAGTATCAAATAAGAACAAAGTGCATATTGTCATATCGATAAGACAAGTAGTATCGATAAAATCCTGATACTCAGTCCTATCCAAGACTAAGCGACCGGGATTTGGAACAACATGGTAAATATATAGTGAGATTAACAGGCGAGGCACATGATGAGGTTGACAAGTCAATGCAAACAATTGACCACCAGTTCCCAGCAGTGGGATTCCAGCCCACGGCGGAAATGTCGGAAAACACCCAAGACGGCGCCGCATTGTGACAGTATTGTTTCTCTAAAATGCATTGTGCTATTGGACAATAGATGAATATGAAGGTAAATGATTGGATGCTTATTGTACATGAGTCCCATGTCAACATGGAACTTGTCTCTTCACTATTTACAGTTCAAGAGGGTTTGTTTTTCTCTGTTCAGTATTCCCCCAAAGGGGAGTTTCAAGTGATGGAGCAAAGAAATTGCAGAAGTTCAGCACATTGTTAAAAGGAGTGTTTTTCTCACAACCCTTCCTCCAAAGTCATTATAGTTCTGAGAGCTGTTTGCACACTGTCTGTCCAAGCAAGAAGAAAGCCACAGGCTGAGTCCAAACTCCAGCTTTAACACTCTCACACTACACAATGGCTCTTCTATTGAGAGGATATCCCAATTATCTAAAAAAGAACCTGTCTTATCAACATTATTCCACTAGAATTTCCTCAATTGTCACTCAACTTCTCTATTCTTCTTTATATCTTATACTATTTTGAACCTTGATAAAAGCAAGTTTTTCGACAGGAAATATATTAGAAAGATAATTGAAGTTCCTGGAAATTAAACATTTACTTGTCATCCATCTTCAAAGTCTGCTGTTTCAGTCATTTTGCACAATACTTGAGCTGACAGATAGCATTTTTGAATTTCAAAGAATTTTATGGAGAAATTAGGCCTCTCCGTGCAGTCTTATAATGTAAGACAATTATTTTCATTAAAAAAAAAAAAAGAAAAGTGAAATATCCCACAGATGGTTGCTCATGCAGTTGTTTAGATAAGTTTGCACCTTTCGGTGTTTGTTGTCACACTTCGTTCGTGTGACCATATGCTGAACATTAGCACAGCACCTGACATATTTCTTTGCCAGCTTCACCAGGCATCTCTTACAGTTCCGCATTGCTGCATTTAGATGACATAAAGCTGTTGCTTCATTTTATTTCGTACCATTATCTGTGAGCATACTGTAGGTGTCACTGTCATCTATTCTCAGCAAGCCACCCTATAGTTGGGCACAATTAACCTCATCATACCACATAGCTTGCTTTTACATGTCCAGTAAAAGCACTCCAGATTAGTAAATACTATTGTTCTCAACTGAATAATTGTGATAAATGTTTACTCCCAGATGCTCTTATGCACTCAGTTGCTGCTGCTGCCTGCCAATGAATGACTGTGTATATACACTGTTAAAAGATGTGTAACAACACGCAAAGTGATGGGCGCATAGAGTCCCAGCAAAAACAGTGTGTGGGCTCTTCTCCAATCGCTTTATTGTTTTGAAGGCATCGCACATCATTGTACAAACAGCATTTAACAAAGAGGATGGTTACTGCTGTACTGATTCAGAGAAGATGACTGGCTTTGCTTTCATCTATTTATCTCTCTAGTTTAAACCTCTTTAATTACAAGTGTGTATTGTGGGTAAGAGTTGGCAAAAAACTATTTTTCTCCAGTGTTCTGAAAGATAATAACACAGCTTTGGTTGTGTTCCCTTTTAAAAAAAAAAAAAAAAAAAAAAGGTGCAAAGCTACAGTACCACTTCCTGGAGTAAAGAATAAACGTGTCCATTTGCAAACATTTTAGAGGCTTAGTGGAAGCTGGACGACCACTCTTTGAACAGGAAACAGAAGTTTGGAGGCACAGCAGGACGTGCAGACACCCTATTTTACCACCATAGGTGTTAATCTCAGATTCTCGGCCTGTAGAAATCTTAACCTGCAAATGCAAATGGAAACCTCCCATAGAAAATATATTATAAATGTTATAAAAGCTGCCAACGGTGCAAACAGAACTCATGCGCAGCAGGCTACTGGCTTCTTTCCCTTGGAGAAATAAAGAAATGAACAGGAAATCAACAGACACAGAGAAAGATGCATAAAATAGTTTCATTTTATTTTTGTACACTATGAAAAAATAAGGCAATATAGAGTTATGTTATCGAGTTCAGGAAATACATTCACAATATCAAACAACATCTTTGTACTAGAGCCACAGTTGTAACAACCAATCAGAAGTGGAGCCAATTACCACATCAATAGTTTTGACGAGTTTTTCATAGCGTCAGTATTGAAGAGTCGGTCCCCGTCTTATTTGTATCTTGCATGTACACAAGTATGCACATGTTACGATATCCACCTGTCCAGCCAATTGCTTCACTCTATTCCACTGATCTACAAGTAGAGCTGGGCATTATATCAAAATGATATCAATATTGTGATATGAAACTAGATACCGTCTTAGATTTTGGATATCGTTATATGCCACAAGTTTAGTCTTTTCCTGGTTTTATAGGCTGCATTACAGTAAAGTGAGGTACTTTTCTGAACTTAAGAGCCTTGTCCAGCTTTTCTATTATTTGCCTTTTCCCACTTCGTCATTATATCCACATAACTGATGATTATTTATCAAAAATCTCATTGTGTAAATATTCTGTGAAAGCACCAATGGTCAACCCTACAATGTCGATATCTAGATATTTGGTCAAGTGTTTGTAATTCGACAAAAACCAAAGGCAGGGAAGAAGACTGCTAGCAAGAAAACATGGAGGGAAAACAGTGCTGTTTTAAAAATGTTCCAAGAAATCTGCTTTCCAAACTTTTTCCGAGGACGAAAATGCGTTCAGCATGTTTGTTAGACCTCCATGAGACGCGCGATACATTTGTGTGTAACACTGAATGTAAACATAACGTCACGAGAAAACTCTACAGAGCATCTTTAATGATACAATATATGTTGATTCAACTTAATTGCAGTATGTTTAACAGTGTGTATATATTGCATATCTCTTGCACTACAAGACTTAAAGAGCAGATTGACTGGTGCCTGAATGATAAGAAAAGGGCAACTACATGGATCATATATCAACTTGTTGGGTGGCTCATAACTAAAAGTCCTCTGTCATACCTTTCTGTTGATGGGGACACAGTTGGAATCTTTTCTAGAAGGGTAATGTAGTGGAAAATAGGAATCAGGAATTGGAACGTCCTGATACGGCGTGGCTTAGAATAAGAGGGACTCGCTGAAAGGTTAATAGCTGCCGTTTCTCCACAGTGTTTGTTCATTATTCAAATGCCAAACAGGCAAACTTTAATCAACGCTCAGCGTCGCGCAGACGGGTGACGTGCCACTTTCTGAATGTGTTCATTAGATTTCTCATGTATTATTAAAGTAATCAGACCGCCATATCCTCACATTCATGTCGCAAGTGGCTGCTTTGATCCACAAACAAGAGAGAGGAGTAAAGTTTGCTATGCAGCTTTTAAGGGCAGTAGGATGCCTCCCCATTGAGATAAGGGTGCGTACAAGTGGAGGAGGTGGAGGGCAATTCACTTCGGGTTGAAATGTTCACTAGTTTGATTGGCATGATGAGAGGGATGTTGTTGGAGTCCCAGCTTTCTGCTAAGAAGTTTTTCCACTTCCCTTCTCTGTGTGCTGTATTGTTTCTCTGCGTGCACATCAAGGGGGAGAGAACCTTGACGAAGTATAACACCGAGTTACACTTTGATAGCAGTCTATAATAAGCAGCTCCTGAATTACTTTTGAATAATGCATTATCTCAGGCTATTAACAAATGTTTTGCACATATTTATGAATAACGATTGAAGTAATTCACTGATGTTAAAAGAACCTGAGGAAAACGTCTCCCATTGTACAGGTGCACACTCTCAGTCAAGATTTTTGGCATCTGCTACAAACAAATGATTGTTTTTTTTTTTTTTGGTTTCATTAATTATAAGAAGAACTCTGTACAGTTCCTCTTAACTCCACAGAACGTTTTAGCATCTTTCAGCTGTTTGGATTTTCTGGCAACTTTGCTATATAGGTTCCCTATCACAGCTAGGGACATCACAATACCAGACATGTAGTAGTTGATATACCAATACCAGTGTAATTTGTGATTCTCAATACCATGTTAAAAAACAAAACAATAAATCCCATGTACTTAAACATACATTCCTTTATCACATTTTGTATGATGTTTTTTGTTCGGAAGTTAAACAGGTCATAATTCCTTTTCTAATATCTATTTTATATTGGTGTGAAAACATCTACTTCAAACAGCTGTAGGCAATTTTTTTAAGTAAAACTACATTTTACAAGATTACATTTGAACATGGCATGATAATGTTATATTTTACCATTGCCCAACACTTTTTTTTTTTTTAATAAGTCAAGCTTGAACGCATCATAATGTAACTAAATGCAAACTAGCTCTGTTAACGTTAGCTGTTAGCTACGTTATTAAGTCGAGCAGGAGTGTGCTGCCCAGCGGCTGCGTACAGCTAACTTTAACTAACTCTTCTCCTGCCAATTTCAACACAGATTTTTTGTTCCCAATGTAGCAATATCAAGGAAAAAATCATCCCGGGGAAGATCTCTGTTCGTTCATTGGACCTGGAAATGTGAATCACATTATTTGGTGTCTTTATGGAAATCTTGTTAAAAAACTGGCATAACAAGACACTGGAAATCCAGAGCCAGCCATTCAGTTGGCTACGAGATTAAAATGCCTTCATGGTGCCTCTGGTTATATTGTCTGAGTACAAACAAGTACGTGTTCTTTGTAGTGTCATTTTGTTGCTGTACAACCAAATCAAACCACCATTAGCTACATGACATTAAACACTAATCGCAGCAGTGCCGCAAAGTCTAAAGAGACAAGTTATCCGACAGGTGTTTTCCTCAGACATTTGACGTGTCACAGCGGGAAAAAGCACAGATGTAAATAATGAAATTAATGATGGCTGAATTCCATTCAGCTACTTCAGTTTTAGGGCGCTGCTATTGTGCACTGTCACACTGTCGTGGCTTACTGGAACACTTGATCACCACAGAGCCGTAGTTAATGTTATTTGTTACATCTGTGGTTTTGCTATCATGGCAAATCAGAATATGTGAAAACGGCCTATTTGACACACAGTACTGTTAGTATTGTTAGCCTTTAAGGCTCATGATATTGGTTCATTGCATTTTCCCTCTGTCAAAAAAGCTATTTACAGAAATGTAGTACAATATTCCAAAATCAAACAAATGTGGGAAAGTGGGTTTTAAAAGTTTAAAATCAGATAAAAGCACAGTAACCATATAGTTTTCTGCAGAGATCCAATAATGATCTCAAGAAATAATGTTTACTGTAACGTGACTTTTCATCTAAGCTCACCACATTTTACTTTACACAACCCCAGTAAACAACATTTAACACAACTAATTATATATACTATTAAGATTCATTTGTTTTGTGATTGTGGAAGACCTTTGAGAAAAGATACAAAAAGTCAGCACCAGACCTGATGTGAGTAATCAACATAAACAGTTTACTAACTAACTATATCTCATTTCCAAGCTATATCATGTAAATCTCTTTTTATTACATAGTAAATGTGCATCAACATTTGCAAGAGCGATTCTTTATGTATGAAGAGTAAAATGACTGCTTATCTCTTTTGATGTTTTTGTTTTTGCATGTGAAGTCGAAGAAAACTCGAAGAACTGCTGACTGTTAAAGCTCCCATTAGATATCATCAAAAGTACATGATGGCTGAACATCGTTGTCATCTTGGTTATTGAATAGCTGACGGTGTTTTCGATACATTATAACAACATGCGTTGTCTTTTCAATAAAAGTGTGAATAAGTGTTGGGGAAAGGTCTGCAATGCCTGAGCCGTCAGCATATTCAGGGAAAAATAATAAGTTATCACTTGTCCTGCTTCTGTATGTCGAATGGACTTCGATTTAATGGCCTATAGATGGAAGCATGAAACTATCTGCTGCTCCGTGATGATAAACAAGTGTGAAGGGCAAAGCAGGTGATAAATGCTGCATGATTAGGCCAACATGATGCCTGGAAAAAGGTCCACTTGAGGAGTGATTGTTTCGTTCTCCGTCAGACTACTTGCCAGAAGTCAAGCACTCGACTCAGATTGGGGGGGAAAAACAACATAGAAAGCTCTGCAATGAGGAAAAGTAAGCCTGGAGCCAATAATAGGATGAAGGAATATTTGTCCCACCCAGTGAAATCTCTACGGACACCTCTTTAGATTCACCAAAATTTAATCAACCTATTGAATGAGGTGTTATTGCATTCAGGCAGGCGCACATTCGACCAAACATGGTTTACACATCGGGGAGTTAATAAAGCGCAAGGCATTAGCATTAAAATGGAAGTTAAAGCCAAACTCCCATTGAATATAAATCTGGACCAGCAATGTATCTACTGACGGAATCCATCTTTTGTAATTAAGAAAGAATGTGTGGGAAATGTGTGTGGAGGACGGAGAGCTGGAAGTAAAAGACCTGCTCAGAAAGATGAATGCTATTATGGAGTGAGAGTGAGACGGCTGGTCTTGAATAATAACTTCCTCTGCCACATTATGTTAGTGCACTTCTGATAAGATCATTTGAAAATGGCAGCTGTTGGAAATAATGCAATTCATTTCGTGTTGCTGCGGGATACTACAGTGCCCTAAATGAAGCATGTCTTCTATTAGACCCCTAAAGAAACAAACTAATAGCCCTGCAAAGACGTGCCATTTATAATGTGACTATAATTCGTATGATTCATTAAGCAGGAACAGAAAACGATAGTATACTCTGATTAGTATCGTCCTCGGGGGAAATTCTTATGTTAATTTATTCTGAAATCTCTCATTGACTAAGCAACTTGTCTTGATATTGTGTAGCTTAACTCCCCAGGTCACATTGTATTGTTGTCTCATATTGTCTCTGCATTATGTTTAATAGATTAATGGTGTTTACATATGTTTATTGCGTAAGCACATTTTTGTCATCACAAAATGAACTCTTCTTCTACCCAAAAAACATATCTTAAGCTCTGACAACGGTCCTGATAGACTTTTAAGCCTTTATTCTTCTTCTATTCACAATGACCACTCCAGGAGGAAGATGGCCGTCGTTACACATACTTACGAACAATAAAGTAAGCGGACAGCTATATTTATAACCAAGTAACTGAAATCAAACTCAAAACAAATGAGAAAACAAGCACATCCTGGTAAATATGGAATACTTAAGCAAAACTCATCCTTCTATCTGCAGATAAAGGCCATGAGATTTGAATGAAAATCCCTGGAAGATTTCCAATAAGTGATCATATATGTTTCCAAGGTCAGCCTTCAAGATCAATTGTTAACCGGACTCTCGAGTTACTAATCATTGGATTCATTTTTGGTAACCTTTCACCAGCAACAGCAGCAGACGCATTTTATTGCAGTGTTCATAACCTGTTTGAGAACCACTCAATACTGCGGTTTGCTCATAATTGAATTGTATGTTGAATGTTGCCAGACTGTTCACGTGTGAGCGTGTTACCTTGTGTTTTATGGTTATTTCCTGTTTGTGATATGGATTGTATTCTCAGTCATAATTAACCCCACCCCGGGTCATTTGATGTGAACTCAGAATTACTTTTAAACAAGCAGTTTGATTAAATGTTTTACCAAATTAAAGACACAAGCTAGAAAGTAACCTAACTTTTGTTTAATAAATAAATATATACATTTCACAGATGCTGAATATGTTTTTTCCATATTAAACTAAGGTAATTTGCTTAATAAATAGACTTTAGTTAGTAGGTTTTTTGTGCTCCAGATTAAGATTTGTTTTAACTATTACATTTCTATAACACAATGCATTCAGTATTTTGAACGGTAAACCATATTTATTGATGATAATTGGTTGCGTTATTACAGAACAGCAGACTGAGATGACCAGTCTTTCAAGTGGGTTATCCACTACTACATAGTATAGTAACCATACTGAGCTCTTCTTCTGCACCTACTGTGTCTTTAGCTATTTGATTTCAACTCAGCATTGTTTCTTTTGATTCCCTCTATACATAGTTTTTCAATAGTCATATTATGAACCCTCTCCAGTTTCTTATATTATTAGGATGTTCAATCTCAGCATTGACAAGTCACTGATTTTTATTTATTATTTTTACTTGTGACAAATACATTTTTCATTTTCTGTTTGATCTCTCTGCCATCAGGCATAGAGTCATGGTGGATACATTAGCCTTTGAAGCTGCTGCTGGTGTTAGAGATCTTGAAGTGTTGTTTGGCAGTACTTGTTATTCTCGGCATCTTGTGTACCCAGCATTGTACATGCATATTTGTATGGTGATTATATACAATTTGCCTATTAGTTCAACATTCTATGTTTGACAAAATGTTCTTCAGTGTGCCCCAATTATTCATGCCCAAAGATGTTTCTTTATGTAGGTGTAAAAGATATTCAGCTCCATCATCTGCTTGGATTTGTTTTTTTAACACTTTATTTATATATTAGAAGTGTGGTTATTTCATTTAATCTTCAACAGCAAAACTTATATTCAACAAATGATTTCCAGATTCTACTGAAATATTGCATTTTTTTAAATAACTGTATATGCCATTGCCTATATGTATGTGATGGTTAGGACTAGAGATGGGTATCAAACCTTGATGTCTTTTTTTATATACAGACTCAATTGTAGGCCTGAGTTTTAAGGACTGAAGTACCAACAGCTGTTGTCAAATGTCGGATCAGATTTGTCATTTTATTTAATTATTCACAAGACCAAATTATTGAATTGATTTAAATATTCAAATAAAAAAAAGAAAAGTGGAGGCTTGTGTTTTTGTGTTATAGAATTTGTTGTCATTTTGTTAAATGAAGAAATGATTTTGAAGAAAAAAAGGTTATATTTCTCAAACTAAGGTATCAAAAAAAAAGATTGCTTTGTTATTGACACCATAATCCAGGTACTGTATTAGCACACCAAGGACTAGTAAGAATCTGTTTTTCTTGACCTGACCGGGGATGCTTTTTCTTTCTCTGATCAACAATTCTTCAGTTCCTTTAACGTTTAACACAAATTTTGATAACAGCTTCTTATGATAGGCAACACCATCGGTGAAGACATTGTTTAAACTGTATTCACGAAGAATCTGGTGGATTTCTTGTTCAAAATGCCATACACACGCTGTGGTCATTCAGATTCTGTGAGTGCCTCGACACAAAAAAAATCAGAAAGATATTAAAATGTAAAGATTGAATAACATTTTTCCATTTTCTTTACGCTTGTAAAACCAGTCTAGGCAATTGGTGTATTATTATCTCCTTGGGGTGAACGGAAAAAAATCTTATCAAAATCTCCTTTTCTATTAGACGGCACCACATGTTATTTACATATATTTTGTTCGAGGTTGCAGTTGTTGAGCTGGTGCTTTCACCCTCGATGGTGCCAGGTAAAATTGTGCTGACCTTGTGGATATACAGAAATGTATTTGTCAGGAGAAAGCACACACCAGTATCGGAACAAAGACATACAAACTAATCCATTTTGTTTTTATGTTGTTTTTTTTTGCTGCTGTTGAAAATTGAGACATGTTGTTTTGAATGGTGTTATGTCATCACTCTATGTGGGTCTCTCTATAACTATCACCTCACATTTCACAAGAGCACATAGCAGCCGACATCTTAACCCCAACATTCAATCGGTGTGGCGGTAAGTGCTCCTTTAAAGTAGACAGTATCATAAACAGAGGGCTGGAGAGGAGGAGGCCAGTTGTCAGCAGAAGACAGCAGCAGGGATTCAAACCTGGGCAGGAAAAATGATCAGGCCTCCCACATCCCGAGTCGTTTGTCTGGAGGATAATTGGTCTCTTCTTTGCCATGTTTCACCTTGCAGCTGTACACACTCTCCTTTGAGGATAATGTGTGTGTGCATTGGTCCGTGTGCAGATCCACCTTTTGTGAGTGTGTTTCTGTGCGCTCAAATGCGTGTGTGAGTTTGAGCCAGCAGGGGTCTGGGTGGGGTAGTGATGGGTCCACCTGCTTGGTCCAAGTCACAGTACATTCATCTAACTCTATTAGGTGGCATCCTTGTGAGGGGTCTAGCTGTGGGGCTCCATGAAGGTAATGCATCCCCATCAAGGCCATGCTTTGTTAGCCAAAACATCATTTGTTAATTACCTTGCAAGTCTCGACTAGCCAACTCGTACATCATCACTTCCCTGCTGTAAACACCATAAGGCATGCAAATGTCGTGCAAGGGCAAAAAAATCTAGTATTTTTCTGTAATTTTCTATGCACGCGGTTAAAAGGCAATTTTACACTTTAACTGGTTAAATGAGCTAAACAGATAGTAAACATATACCTAACTGACATTGAAGGTGCATATAGTATCTAGTAATCTTTATAAACATGCAGAAGTCTGAAAGAATGGAACATTAAAAATATTTCTATATTTAATGAATAACCTTTCAGTGCATATATAAATCGCCACGAGGATAACACTTTTAGTCCCAGGCCAAAACAGTTTGTGACATTTTATGTATATGCTCCACAAAGTATAGTAAAAGCTTAAAATATGAATGTATTTCGCTTTTTTTTTTCTTAACACTACCATAGAGTATTTGAAAAACAAAGAAGACATTTTTGTGAATAATTGCATTCAAGACTTATGATGTACAATTTATAGGTGAAAATGTATTTCAAAATGCATTTTGCTATGAAATGTAAAAAGTAAATAGTTTGCTAAGTCATCATAACTAATACATAACATCAACTATTTAGTGAACTCTTTCTAGCCTCTTCACCTATTAAGGAAAACTTTCATTGCAAGGATGGGTTTCAACCAACCATGATTTGTCTCGTAAAGGACTGGGGCTGTTGGTATGTAAAGCGAATGGCTTCTGTGCAGTTAAACGGTTAGCAGTCGCTCAAACAATGGGCATAACAATAGCATTCTGATGGGACTGATGGGGTTAATACCAATTAGCAATCAAGCCAACACTGAAGTCGAGTAAATTTGAATACACAAATCACCAAAATCGCAAAAGTCAGCTCTACATTGCCCTTACATATTTCGGGCATTGAAGAAGACCAAAATGAGAGCAATGGACAAGACGTAGAATACAAAAAGAATAACGGCTTAGGAGAGAAATTACATTGAATGTAGGAGATCTGTTTTCATTCAGTGTGTGCCTATGTCAGCCTATGAGGGAAGATTGGGAAGGACTCTGCAATTCTGGTCTGAAGTGGGGAAGTCAAATAAGTGGGGAAAGATGTGAAGACCAGGTGGAGTGAAACCCCAGCAGAGCAGAGAAAGGATTGCTAAGTAGACAGTATAGTGGCAGGTGGAGCTGCACAAAAGGCCTGGAGGTACAGTACGGGTGTGGATCTCTTTTACTGAAGTGACCGAGTCGTGAATTTGGTAAGAGCAGCCGCCACATGAATCCCTGTTGCTGTTTCCCTCAAAAGCAAGGTGACCTTGTAAAATCACAAACCACTGAATAAAACACTCAATTTTATCGGCATTCAATTTTTGAGTTATCTCACTGCGGCACCTCATTTTAATTTCTATCAAATCACAAGGACTCGCTCGGAGAAAGCTTCTTTTTTTTTTTTTTTTCAACCTTGATACTTTTTGGATCAATCATAGATGTGCAGTACTGTTCTACTGTAGAGACTTTCTATGACAGGGTCATCTGAGAGTCAAGCACTCATATATTCAGGTCACTTTCACCACTCAGTGCAGGAGGGACTGCAGCAACATGACAATAACCGCACGTCATCTGAGGGGCTGCGCGCTGATAAGACAAGTGCAAAAACGCAGAGTGACAGCTATCATATTCACTCTTGCTTCCAGGAGAATTTTGCTTTGCCTCTTTGTCTCTCACCCCTTTTTTATTTTTTTTTTCTGAGCTTTGTACCATATAAACCTAAATAAATAGCTTTCCTTGGAGGTAAAGCATTTCATTTTTAGAAAAGGAAGAACTACGACCATGTGTTAAGCACTGAAGCTGCTTTCCCTTCATTTTTATGACTTCCTTTTTCAGAGGGATCTCTATCCACTGTGCAGTTTCACCAGTGGCAGATCCAACCCATGAAGCATTTCCCAGATGCACATAGCCTTACTGTAGAAGTAAACCACATTTGCCCTCGCAGTTACCTCTACTAACTGAGAATCAGATCACTTTAGAAGCCTTCCTGTCCCATCTCTCCTTGCGGCAAGAGATGTGGTGTGACAATGACTGGGGCTTTCACAAACAATGGAGTCCTCTTTCCGGGGCCAGGATAACTCCACCTGACACCTGACACTGAGCATGAGCTCCCACCGGGAGATTGAGAGCTATGTTGCTGTGAAGTCGGACTGGGCAGTAGGTTTGGCCCTGGGCACCGACAGAAGCCATGGCATGACTTGATCCAATCCCAGGTAGCAGTGTTATTACACTGGAACCGTCCTTAAACAAGACACCGGACCTACAGAGCTTAGGTTAAATTAAACATAGAACATTGTTTACCACAGCCCCTCCTAATGTCTACCCATCTATTTTTCTTTCGAAGTAAGTAGACGGCAGTGGAAGTATGCTGACAGTGCAGATTTGAAAAGTCATTCGCTCCTGCTAAGGTGCAGCGATAACTGTGTAGTGAGGGGTAACTGTTGAGGAAGCCTAAAGGAGTACAGACCCATAAGCATTAGTGGTCTGTGATTTCAAAGTTAATTTAACTTCAACTGCACTACGAACATCCGATAAATGTGTATTCTTGGCTCCAGGGGACTCCAAACTTTGCAGTATCATTAACCACCAAGGCAGAAGTAATTTGATCAAGGCTAATTTTGTTATTAGCCTGATAGTGTCCTCTGCCTGACCCAGGCAAGGCGACAGAGATAGAGGATCCTTCACTATGGTTGCACAGCGCCTGCAAAAAACAACAAATAACTTCAGAGCATCATTCTCTTATAATATCTTTGTTATTGGCTCTGAAATCCCATGAGTTTCTCCATTTCACAATTTGCATCAATGCCATTGTTAAGTCAAGTGCAGTGTGGACACTTTAATTAATACTTTAATATAAAACAAAAGTTAAGATAAATGGATGATGAGAAAAAAGAATTGTGTTAAACAATCGTAGGAACCTTTCAAGACAGAATTAAATAAAAGTGCACCAAAGTTTTACTTCTCACTGGAAAAACCTGACAATTTCTGACCTTAGTAAGTTTGAGCTCATTTGCAAAACAAACAGAGTTCTTATGAAATGACGGCAATCACACACTTTGATTGCCCCTCAGTCACACAGCTGCCTGCGGATCTGAAAGCCTCTAGTACTTCCTCCTGCACAAGTACCTTGATACTAATCAGCCGTTTTGTAATTGAGACTGACAATTCTGCTCCGCTACATAGGATCTCTTGGTCGCCATGGAAACCAGAGAACATTTTTGATCATGAGAAGTTCACATTTGCTGATAACATCTTGACTGAACCAATCATCAAAGACAAAAAGGCATCAACAAAAATAAAAGGTAGATGAATTGTCTGTTGCTCGTTAAAAATGGAATACTTTGTCCCTGTTGAATTGCTGTGGCAACAACAGTAATTTGATTGTTTGTGAAAATCGTTAAAGTGGAATTTGTTGAGATGAGTGACAGGATTGTCCTTAAATGTGTTCCTTTAGCTGCCTTGGTGATACGTTTTGGAAAACATTCAGCCATATAATGTGGCAAGCAGATCTCAGCGATCAAAGGTTTAGTCATAGATAATGTTTTGCCTTAAGAAAAAAGAAATTGGTGAGTAACAATGAAACATAACTTTAGTTTGTTTACAGGGAAACTTCACAAGGTATCAGTAAATACCTCCAACGTGTTGGCTGGCTGCATGGTGAACATATTGTCTTGATTTGTTTCTCCACATGTATTAAATACAGAATATGTAACATGGCTTCTGGGTTGTTTAAAGGCTTCTTTGACAGGGTGGGTAACGGAAGTAATGTAACTACTTTTGTTTATCCAATGAGTAATATGTAATGAGTAAATAATACAAATGTTCAAGTAACTTACCCAACACCAGCTATATTTAATTGATTTCATTGCTTCACTACATACAGCGTGGAATGCTGACGGCTTGCAAAGTCTCGGGTGAATCTCTGAAATGCACACAAATCAAACTGGAGAGTTGACTTTTGTTACAGAGTGATAGTGACAGCCCGCTGGCCTCAAGGGCAGTTGGAAGGGCAGCATGCTCTCCTGAGTTCTACCCTACTGCTTCTGCCGCAGCCCCACGTACAAAGAACGCATGAAATGTTCACAAAGCCTGGAAACCTCAAGCCATGCATTTCCTTTGCCACCTAACCTAATATGACATGTATCCCTACAGCAATGCAGATTTAATGCTGCAAACTCTGGCTTTGCTGGCTGTAGAAATGTGGGATCCTATTTGGAATTTTTTACATTTACCTCCGGAAACAATGCTTTCCTTTTATTGACCCGACAATGCTAAAATATATTTCTGGATTTTTTTTTTAGTAGGTTGTCAATGACAGCCCAAGAGAGGCACTTTCTATTCACCTTTAGAGGTGTATCTGTTCCTTTTCTGTGTGCCAAGCACAATGGGACTGACGGTTTTAAATTCTCAACCGAATAGGATGTTAATCTTCCAGGGGTTTTATTGCAAATACTAGTTTATTGGGAAACCCATCGCGCTTTTTGTTCAGGGGGCAGGTTTGCATTTGTCACTTTTCCTCTGCTAGTAGAAATTGGCAAGCTGCATGCCACATTAAGGCCTATTGGTCATCACACCCCTAAAAAAGTCACAGTGGTTCACCCTGCAGCATACACTGTCCTGATTTTATCTTCACAGTGTGTTGTTACACACTGGCAACTCATAGCGCCCGTCAGAGTTTACCGCACAGTGAATATGCAGTGCCTGGTGTCCATCGGAGTGGACACATCTGTTGAGGAGCTAAAGACTTATGTCATAAGGTAATGAAAAGCATGGTAATCACTGCACTAAAATCAGATACCCAGGAAGAAATACATTATCGCAGCATCATATTGCAGCCTGTTTGCCTATTTCCGTCACTTCATTACCCCCTGATGTCGATTTCTCATATTTGCTGAGACATGCGCAATTCTCCAGGGCTTGTTGTCTCAAGAAAAGCTGCATCAGCAGTTGGATCTTCTGAAAAAGATTCAGCTGGGAGAGGGAAAAGCCACGGCAAACGCATCCAGTTTCTATTTTGATTTATTGCACTTTGTAATTACAATAACCAAAGGGCTTTGCTCTGATGTGCAGATAGTAGTACAAGCTGATTTATTTTCATGCCACACAGTGAAAGTTGTTATGGCCTCATGTAGTTTGCTTATTGGGCTGTGTGTACAGTATTTGTATCTGCATGCATGGAAACATTTTGTTGTGCAAAAGTGAACACATTTGGGAAATGAGTGCTGATGTCTGCAGGGTGGCAGTGCTGTAGGAAATGAATATAAGCCAAACACATAGATGTGAGGCAGTTTAGAGTTCAATGTGAAGAAAACCAAAGGAGATCTCATTCCTCCCTGTTTAATTATTGATTCTAAATGAAAACGCGATAAACAGGCAACAATAAGGCCAGACTCTCATCTCCCCTTTCCAAGCAGAACTTTCATGGCAACTTGGTCACTGGACAGTTCACTGGTTCATCTCACAGCAACTTCAAAAACAAAGATATATCAACAGATTCATTAGATGCGGCTGCATCTTGTTCCGACTCTCTCCCCCGCCACTCTTTCTGTCTTCTTTAAAGTCTCCCCCATCATGTTTATTAAGGGATATATGCTAGTTTGCTATTTTAAACTGAGAAGATCACTATTAATTGCATTCCTGTGTTTCCAGAACAGAGAGCTTTGGGATGTGTCCAGCCTTAGTCATTACATTATTGGATATAGAGGTTCATACTTGAGGAACATGTGAGAAAACATTCTAGCTAGCTCGCTGTTTCTGGAGCTACTAGCTGTATCTCACAGCCTTTTTCAGTGAATGGTCAGGCCCCATCACATGACCTAAGGAACGGTTCTTCTTTCACAGTGATTACAGGTGTTCACGAATGGGCCGTTCAGGGACGTTCTTTGGAGTCTGATGTAAATTGTCTTCTTGATCTTCATCCAGATGTCCAGTAGAATATTTGTCAACTTCGACTTTTTTTGGGTTGGTTTTAGTTGACCGACAGTACATGATAAAATAAAAAACTCCATTCATGATTTAAGATGCTGTTGTAAACTCCAGAACAACCTAGTAAGTTAACCTTGAGTTAAGATTATTTTGGCAAATAAGCCACATTTTCTAAGAGTATTCAGTTTAATTTAAGTAAATAGTCAAGACTCTTCAACAGCAGTAACGCTGATTATAATTGAGCAATTATTACCATGGGAAATTATATGATTTACACATTGTACTCAACACATGGGATATATTATTTGATACAAATGGTAGACCTAAAAGAAAACACTGGACGTGCACACAAAATCTTTTTTTTCAAAACATGTGTTGGCTTTGTGTTGGCTGAATGACCAAGTATTTAAACCCTGCTGCTACATTTTGGAAAGGAAATGGTTAAGATAATTTGTTTCTGTGTTTCTATTTAATGTTTCAATCTCACAGCCGTGCCATCTCACCCTGAAGCGTATCAAGCCTTATTTATGCTATTTTTATAGTGACTATTGCCACTCAATGTTTTAAGTGTTCCCAAAGCCCTATATCAGTAATTGTGGGCGTTTAAATGAATTACCAAGTTTGTCATAATGCGTAAAGGTATTCAGGTAAAAAAAAAACTAAGCCTGAGGTGTTTCAACCATCTGTTCTCATTATTATGATGCCTGATCCTTTGTGGATGTGGTCATTTGTGCAAGTTATTTGTGATCATCAGAAATTATTTTTCTTCATTAGTCTGTTTGGTTCCTCATAACGTAACCACCTGGTGATTGTCCTTTAGTGGAAGCTCTGCAAATATGCTATATGGAAGCAACATATACACAACTTAAAAGTATCATTGTGTGGCAGCTGTTTATAATCTGGAAGAGTAAACAAGCCACTTACAATTTTTTTTGTGTCCATATGACATTCAACGTTGGGAAGTAATGCACATTTTATTTCTGGCATCGGTCATGAGCAAGCTCTATTCAATAAAAAATAGTGTGGGGTGAAGGTCATTTATAACGTTGTCATGATGTCAAAAATGTTATGAGAAACAACAAATAAACAGCTATCGGTGGAAAAAAACGTGATTGGGTCATCTCTAGTAGAAGAAACATATTTATTTTTAATAATAGCGCTACTTCTTGCATCAGATTACAATTACAACGACCTCGATAAAATTATTCTACCCTTTTAATGACTTAGCAGCATTGTTGTTCAATGCCAATGATGCTTTAAACGGAGTAGATCCACACAAAAGGGTATCCATTCTGGAAAGATATATGTGCAAATATTGCATTATACTGAGAGGTGTTCCTCTCAACATTTTGTCCATCCTATTTATACCAAAAAGTGTGGACTAAATATTAGAAGTATAATACAATAAACATTCAACAGCCTCCAAAATGACCTGTTTCAGGATTCTCTTCCACGTTTTGGTGCATACAGGACCACAAGGACGCACTGCTCTCACACTGTCAACCCTGCAATGTTGGATTAGAAGGCTGCTGTCTGTCTGATAGCCCGGCATATTTATGATAGCCTGATTTCCTTTTTAGTAATCATCAAGCAGCACCAACATGCTTAAGCTATATTCTTTTTTTAAATTAGTATTATGTTCTCCAATTTGTGCTAATTTTGAGTGCTATTTGAAAAGTTGTCATGCCATAATTTAATATCTACAGTTTACAAGCATACCCTGGCTCTATTAAATGATTCTTGCTCTAAAAGAGGTTCATTTTAAAGTTATCAGACATTTAAGCACTTTGATTGCAATTCTAAATTCTCATTTTTTTGTTTCAATCTTATCGAAATATCTGTTAAAAAGAAATGCTGGAATCAAAGTTGAACATCTAGCATCCAATTAACTTTAAATCGTCATCTTTTTTTCTCTTTAAAAAAGCATTAATCCTTTAAACAGGCTTGCCAGGTATGCTTCGGTTTCCAACCACTTGGCATCTCTCACAGGCCTCATTACAGGTTCCTCAGTGTTCCAGCAGCAATCTAACAGGATGTACTTTGCAGCCCTCAAATCAACAGGTCAGTAATGTTAGGCCTAAATCACACTTTAACATTAATCACTGCACATACACTCATGTGTGGGGAGGCATGTCAGTGTTCCTTCTTATTACTGATCTCGTATATAAAATCCTCTGACCAAGATCAGTGGTGAGAAAATAATTGGAGGGATGGGATGTGCAAAGGTGATGTGAGAGGAATTACTCATCTGCTGACAACTATGTCTTATCCATTAGGCAAGCAACCAAAAGAAACAGAATGCCTTTGAGAGACATTATACTGTCGTGATACTTAAAGGGTCACTTTCCTCAAATCCCAAAATACAAACTTTAGTACAATAGTACAATTGGTATTCACAAGGGGTGTTTTTCTGCAGCCACCACAATACAAAAGAGGGGAATTGGATTTCTTACATAATAAAGTAGGTACAGAGATGGTGCAAGTCTGTTCTGGAAAAAATTTAAGATTTCCCAACGTTTGTGTTATCCACTATGAGAGGTGTGAGGCTGTCATCTTCAAATGCCAGTGTAATTTTTTTGCCTCCATCAGCATTACTGCCCATGAAGTCTCCAAACCCAGTAATGTATTTACAACAGCCAGAAGCTCCTGGTGTCTGTTGTACTGCAGGTTTGAAGCAGCATGTGTTTGCAAGCAGTTTTTAATGGCTTTTGGAAAAACAGTGGGTGCATTTGACTTCCAAGACGTAAAGCAAACCTGCAGTTAAATAGATTGTAGGATTCTGACTGCGGAAAACCCATTGGTGGGGTTTTTGTATTTATCGAGCCCTTATACGCATTTATGGTTAAATAAATACAAACATGTGTGCACAATTATGGATGTAAACATTAAAAAAGAAAATGTATTTCACATCCAACCCTGATTTCAAAACTTTAAAGCAGCACTAATCACTATTTTAACATTAACTATGGATGAGAAAACTATGTGTGATATTTAAGGCATTATTCATAGTGACAAACCCAAAGCTGCAGTTTCCCCCAACTTTACATGGCTTTTTAGTGTATAATAGACACAATTAGAGACCAATGTTAACTTAGGGACACTTTTAGCAGCTACAGAGTCAGATATTTTCCTCAGGAGATGGTGGAGACCAAAACAAAGCTAACAGGAGATAGAACATTGGACCTACATTCGTCAGGTGGCCAGAAACACAACCGCAGATGAGTTTTAATGTTGCCTTGTGTCTGCTGGATGTGTAACCAGAACACAAGTATGGAACATTTTAAAATAAGGATACTTGTAGGATACTTCATCTGGTAATGTAGCTCATCATATACAAAATGTACATG
Source organism: Bovichtus variegatus (assembly GCA_943593645.1). Classification (NCBI taxonomy): domain Eukaryota; kingdom Metazoa; phylum Chordata; class Actinopteri; order Perciformes; family Bovichtidae; genus Bovichtus; species Bovichtus variegatus. Next base: position 8,185,452 of record CALSCE010010638.1, read on the forward strand.
ATTGTTTCACTTCGCTCCTTCAGTCTTTTTTACCCTAATCTCTGACTCGGTCAATAAGACATCTCCAGAGTTATGCTCCTGCAGAAGAATCTAGATAAAGCCAAGCTTGTTTTAAGCATTAGCTTGAGCTTGACGAATAAAGCACTAACGAGATAGCGATCAGAGAGGGCCCAAACTCCAAAGGCAGCCTGCTTGCCTGGCAGCGCTTGATAATCTCTTCGTTGGTTTCACTCGGCTCCCTTTAATCTGACTTCACATAATCCTTTTTTTTACCCTCCTGATCAAGTAAACGCTTAATTATGGCTAATGAATTCCATCCAGAGCTTGGGTAAACATGTCTATCAAACAAGATCATGCTGATTTTTAAGAGAGAAGGAAAGAAAAAAAAAAACAAATATGGGAGAGCAATCACTAACCGTGAACATTTTCGGTGCCAAAATGACTGCGGCCCCACTAAGGACTTGGAAGAGAGACAGTTCTATATCTCTAATAGCAGCAATTTAATGCTCAAAAGAGGAAACACGGTGTGGTAGCGCTATTATCTTGTAAAACTGAATACCCCTATGAATTCATATATGTTAGAACCTTATCTTTTCAAGGATACAAAAAGATCAATCTAGTTATAACTATAGACCGTTCACTCCTTAGATTTAAAAGTTATAATCACAGGTTCAGCAAACGGCAGCACATGGATGCAGGCAGAGCCATACTGCATGCTCTCTGCCGTTTAGCAGTATACCATCTTTACTGCGCATGTGTAATGCCTATGGTTACTGTGGCAGTGGGGTGTGGTGGCTGGGTCGGCTGCTGGGGAGGAGATGGGAGTGGCTCAGCTGGAGGCCAGGCAGCTGGACGGAATCAGGTAATCAGTCGCTCAATAAAAGCACGCCGATGACCTGGTTCTGTCTTGCAGTAGGCTGGGTTCATGTCGGAGAGACGGACAGGACGGAACAAGACCCAGAAGAGCGGAGACGGAGACGGGGACAGAGGCGAGACGAGACGGAGATGGAGACAGAGACCGAGCTCGCCTTTAATAAACTGTTTTACGCTCCCAAGGAACGCTCCCTCGTGTCATTCTCCCTCTACAGTTTCCCGGTGTGAGCGCATCCGCTCACAGTTACATACAACAATGAAATACTGGGGCACAATGATGAGATAACCATGCAGTGTGGATTATGAGACCTAAAGAATACAAGCAACAGATTGATCAGTTTGAATGGCTGTTAAAGAAAGTGTACTATGATCATGAAAGTATAATCATTTATTGTAACCTATTCATCAAACGTACGCGCTCTCAAACAAGTACATGCAGCACATTTGACTTAATTTGTTGCCAAGAACTACGCTGTAGCTGCAGCTGTATGTGTGCATATGAGTCGGCAAAACAAATATTGAGCATTTCACCAATTTGTATGTCTTTTTTTGGTGCATCGCAATAATACCTACAATGGCACTCGAAGAGTGCAGACCTTCGCCAAGGTCAACGCTGTATTCACATGCTCTTTGGATGGTTCTCCGACCTTGGAGTATTCATGAGCTTTAAATTGTAATGTTGAAAGAACATGGAGGCTACGAAGATGATGTGTTGTGTTTTATTGCTCAGCTGTTTCGGGAAGAAATTTTTCCGATTATCCCGACACCACAATGTAGCACAATCTTGCGAAGTTAACACGAGTGAAACTTAATTTGTGTATCCGCACAAAACTGAGCCGAAAACATAACCTCCTTAGCAGAAGTAATAAATATGAAGGGCAAACATGAAGCATTTCCTAAGAAACTGAGAATATCAGCCAGCAAGTTTTCACCTCGAGTCTTCAATATGATTGTATTTTCTTGTACCTGACGTGTTTGTATTTCTTAATTTGAATGTATGTTGTCAGAATTGTAGCTTTAGTGGAACTGGCTTCTCACAGAGACGTTTGTTTTTCCCGTCCTCTGCTTGCTTGCATGTATTTGTGTGTAAAGTCCATAAATTGTTTATGAGGGGCCTTCAGAGGGAAGGAAAGCCAAAGAAAATGGACAAAGTGCTGGCAGCCGACACATTTGATGGACTTCCTGCTTTTTGTATTATTAGTTAGAGCCATGTTGTAAATTAATTTTGAAAGTCAAGTATTCCATGGATTTTAACGCCAATTATTTATTTCCTTGGAAAAAAACAACATGTTTGAGCTCAAATAAAAGCAGTAAAATGTACGATTTTATGTTGAAGAATAGTTGATTATATAAACACGCGCATGTGTTCATGTCTCGCTCGCTGGTAGAATGCTAGCTGCTACCAAGCTGCCTGTCCCATGATGTGATTCACTCCGAGGAGGAGACCTCATTGAAGTGATATACCATGGTGCTACACAGGTTATTATTATGACACACCCCATCAGTTTAAGAAGCTCATTGCTTATCTTGGCTCTGAATGTTGTTTACTGGAGGATTTGAGTGATCTACGAGACGCGACTGTTTACTTTGGGCTGCCATTGTCATTCTCTACCCATGCTTGACAGTTGGGCCTGGGCAATTTGTGCTTGGCATCCTTGAATTGGTTTCCCCTAATGAGGCTGATAGAATGACCATTCATCCACAGGGGGCTCTTGATGTGCCACAGTTCAAATGTTAATCACCCAAGCTACTTTGGCAAATTGACAGAGCTTCATTCACTGCTTGCTCTGTGAATGTGTTCTGTCTAAAAGCCAGGCTTGTGTGTATTCTCTCGTCGCTTGATGTGGGACTAGACGCAGGGAGTCCCCACTGACCCTGTTTTACAGTCCTCAGCTTACCTCGCTCTCATTTTTTTCTATGTTAACGGACAGAGCGGTGGCACCCTCATCCGCTGCGGCCCTGCTCTGGGGGATGGCGCTGTGGCCCACTGACAAGGTCCCATCCGGACTCCCTCCATCATCATGTCAGCGTTCACTGAGAGTTCAGTCTCCTGAACAAAAGGGTCTTGTTTACACTTACAACTCGACTAACCTCCCTGGCCCGGGTGTTTTCGAGCCCCTTCAGTTGATTTGGATAGCCAAACACTCTTATTCATTCAGTTTTATGCACCATCTATCTGGAACAAACTCCCAGAAAACTGCAGGCCCGCTGCAACTCTGTTCTTTCAAATCAAGGCAGAAGACTGTTCTGTGTACCGCTACTTTTCTTTAAATCAAATAATTACTAATTTTTTGCACTGCACTGTAACTTTTTTTCTTGTATTTTATATCTTGTTCTTTTAGAGCTTGTTTTATTTTTTTAAATATTTTTTTTATTCTTTTGGCTTTTTAATGACCATTTTTAATTGCATTTAAATGTCATTTTATAATGTGTTTCTTTTGCACTTTGTCTCGATGCTTTTTAATTTTTTATGCAAAGCGCATTGAATTGCCTTGCTGCTGAAATGTGACCTATAGATAGATTTGCCTTGCCTTATTTAAACTACAATAAAGGCAAACTTAGAGCGAAAATTTGAGGTCTAGAACAAGATCATTGCAATAATTCCACCTACAAAATATAAAATATTTTTACTTTCTCAATCAGTATATTACACGATGTAAATACAAGATAAAACTCTTCATGTAAAACAAATAAAAAATAATTTTCTTTTATATTTTTTTATCAGAGGTGTGAGAAAAGCATTCATTCTGAAAGCTGAATTATGAAACAATATAAAATTGATAACCTAATAGGATAATAGCACTGTATAATTCCACTGAATTTCAATACATGATAATATCTGATTATCACAAAGCCCTAAACATCAGTGTTGCATTTTAAATACTTCACAGCTCTCCGTTTGGATTTGTCTTTTTAGTCTGTATGTGACATATTTTGCTAGAATTACTAGTCAGGGAAATAACTGCATAAAGAAGTAAAGTAAAACTAAAGTACAAGTGAAATCCATACAGTACATCAACCAGGACAGAAGTCAAACAATTATCAGCCAACTTTTGTCGACTGTGTTGTACATCCACAAACTCTCCTCCCTCCCTCCACTGAAGCTTCCGAACAGCACAAGTGTGCTTGTTTAATCCATAAAGGTTATGTTTCTATATAGTCTGTCCTATATACCTTCAGCAAACAAAACTGGCCTTGGTCATAAGTTTGCCCAAGATCAAAGCCTCCCAGGTCATGGTTATAGATTTTGCCCCAGTGACAGCAGAACAATCTATATTTATATTGCACTTCAACACAGCACGACATCCAAATGATCCAACGCTGGCCAGCTCAGAGGTTCAGGGAAGTCTGGGTACTACTCCATCACTGAGTGCACAGCCTGCTCATACAGATCCACACGATTACGTTCTAGTAGTTTATGACTACAACTCATTGCTTTGCTGTGGTTAAACCCTCAGTGCTCCTAATGGCCGGCAGCAGTGCACCTCCCTTGAAACAGGTGATGAATTACTACAAGTGTTTTCATTTCCAGCTGGGGATCTTCTAGTAAATGGTACCCTTTCTTGTCCGAGGCATTTTTGTGGCACCAAATTGTGCCAGATATCAGGGGGACACTTGTTGTCCAGGATGATACATCATCTTCTGTATGAACACATATAGCTGGATTGATATTTTTTACAGAATAATGCACACCAATGAGTGCTTCCTCCTCTTGTCACAATAGTCTGGTGTGACGAGGCTCCTCTGCAGCAGCTCAGTATGGCAGGAGCAGCATCGCCGCATCTGTCGCTGACAGTGATGAAACAACCGTTTAACGCAAGGCGACAACCAACACGTGTAGAATCATCACTTTCTCAAGGTGTGGAAGTGGCGCTGTCATATTCTTAATCATCATATTCATCCAAGCTCTGAGGCCAGATTAAACAGCCCATTACCCTGACTCTCATTAAAGTGCAGGCAGACACCTTCGTAGGTTGTACACATTGTATAGCGATGTGGAATATTTTTCACATGTGGATGACAGAATTCCCTGTAGTATGGCTCTAAGGGTGTAAAGAAATCCTTCATAATATGTCAAACCATATTTGACACATTAGTTGGCAGTGTCTACATTAGTATAAACAACAATTTCTGTTCAGTGTCATGGCTTACAGTCGGGAACGGAGGTTTGCTTTGAACTTTTTTTGTTGGACACAGTATGTGTGCGCACACAGAGTAGGCACACGCACACAAAAAGTTCTGCGCTCGACTCTGTACATTGTTTCCTTTGGATATTCATTATTTATTTGCTTATATAATTTTCCTAAAACAGGACTTGTATCATATATGATTTTACTTTCAGACTTTAACAGATGTTTTAAAAATGTTTTTTTTATACAAATCAAATAAAGTCGAACTGGTGGAAATTTGGCTGGATTCTAAAAGTAGTTGGGAGCAACCACTTCAATTTAAAATTGGGCTTAAACCATGCAATGTCTGCCCAGCTTTTTATTTACATGTTACGCCAAACATCGAAGACATTTATTGCTTGAATCGTTTATTATCATTTTCTGTGCAGTTTTGTGACTGGACTCAATGATGACTTTACTTTTTTCTGGCATTACACGATAGTCTCCAATATATTACTGTATATCTGGATTCAAAAGAACACCTGTTGACAGGAAGGTTACTGAAATAAAGCCAAACACTGATGTGCACTGCTGATATATTACTCTTCACACAACTGAAGGCAGAGCTCTTAATGTAAACATGGTTAGACCTTGGGAAATAACAAAGATTTATTGCTTGACAGCATGTGTCTTCTTAACCCAGCCTCAGATATACAAGTGTCAAAAGGCAGGATAGATAACATGCTTTAATCACTGTTGTTTACCCTACATATCACCTCACTGGGAATGTTATACTGCTGACATAACAGAGGAGGTTATCAACCAAATTATAAGAGTTCATTCAGTACTTTACGTGGGTGGAATATCCATGGATATCCAGGCTGCGCTGCACATGTTATAGTACAGTCAAACTGGAAGCAACAATTGTGCAGAGGAAAATTCAAGGGAATATATTAAAAAAATAATAAGAAGAATTGTAATACTCTCCCACACAATGTATGTACCTCTTGAAGTATCCAAATAAATTAATATGTAGCTATTTTTTCGTCAGCAGACCGTTTTAACGTACACAACACACTTAAACTGTTGACTCAGATTAAATATTAAATTATGCTAAAATGGTGTAATATTCTGTAAAGAATTACCCCAGGTATGAAAGGAAGATTTTTAATCCCAAATCAACTCTTCAGAAAGTAGCAATTCTTGTTAATTCATTACATCATATTTTTTAAACTCACAATTTTTTTTCCCCGAACAAATGTATCTACATGCAGCGGTCTGAAAACGCAGCCTCTCTGATTACAGCTACGAAGATTATTTCCTGCTACTGCAAATATGCTTTTATGTGTCAATCAGCAATACCATTTGTGCTGTCTGCACAACATCTTTCTGTGCTGTGTCCAGGATAATATATGAAATATTTCACTGCATCCAAATCCTTGCAACTGCCAACATGATTTTCTGTGTCTTCCTAGAAAGATCTGCTCAAATAATGGGGGGAGGGGAGGGGATGGGGGAGTATATCATTTAAAACAAGCTGTAGCAAAATAAAAATGAGGCATCAAACTGCATGTGTAAAATCCAAATGTGTTTTTGGTCAGTGCCATTCAGTTATATTTAGAATTTTGAGCAATAGTCTTTATCAAGTAGATCATGGGTCTAACAGAACTTAATCGCTGCATCAGTTTCCTCTAATTTATCTGATATATTGCATGAATATGACCCTAAGCAGCTGACGTAGGACTAATGCGAGATTTCAGTTTAATACAGTCCTGTCAGATGTTTTTGTCAATTTAAGAAGAAAACAAGACATTGTGGTTTGCAGTGCACCTATGAGTCCTGTTTTTTCATCATATACAGTATATCGAGAACTTAATGCCATATATTAGGAGTGTATGTCACAGTGTACGCTTTCAATAAATGTGTACATTTAGAAAGGTAGAGGTGCATTTTTAATGAAAAAAAGAACTGGAAGGTTTAGTGCAATATACTACACACCACTGCCCATAGATGAGAAAAAAACAAAACAGAGTAGAGAAAAAAAGAAAAAAAGAAAAGAGTTTTCCTAGCTGACATTTGGATTGACAAGTGTCAGTGCCTCCTTCCCAAATCCCAGAGCATTTCAGGAAATGAGAAAACAAGCAATAGGAGGGCAATATCCAGCAAACAATCATCAGCTCGTACAGGTGAGAATGGGATTGAGTGGTTTTCAATTCAGCGAAAAACAGTTTCCTTCCCTTGTAAGTGCACACGATTACAGCTCATGAATTTGGCTTTTAACTGATTTTTTGTTTAAAATACTCAGATTTTCTTCACCCTCAACAAGATGCCGTGAACAGTTAATGGTTAACAAGGTCTCTCGAAAAAACAAACAAACTGAAAAGGGCTTTTAATAGAATAAAGGTAAGAGTGCTCTGTGGAGTTTTCTGGTAAATTAACTAAAGTTATGTTCTACATTTAGTGTTGCTCACCAAAACAAAAAGTTGGCAATCATCTTCTTCCTTGCACATTGCTGTATATCTTACCCCGTTACCGCAACCTGTAGATCAGTGGAACAGTGTGACATTATTGGTAGGACTTGGTAGGCGTGTGTGTGTGCATTTTGGACGACAAACAAAACAGACAAACAAAACAGACACCCACTCATAGAAACACTGCTCCTTTCCTAAACCGGATCCTACCATGTTGTGATGCATTCTACTGTATGACACCCATATTCTCAAATTACGGAATTATCATACTGTAAATGCACGTGAAGCGTGTTTTTTTCTTTTTTTTTGGAGGGAGTCACTTTCACTTAACAGCATATACAGCATGAATGCTGGAGAAGTGAAGGGGAAAATCAAGCAGCTTTCCCAAAGTTTTTACCTTCCCCTCGGGCACTAAACTTTTAAGGCAAATCTGCCAGTGGGAGGAGAGGGAGGCTATGCTCTTCATGCTAGAGCTCACCTGGGAGACTGACAAGACCTTGCTTTATGGGTCTGCAATTCCCTTCATGTACAACATTTGAGTTAATAGAAGTCTTCATCCCTGACCAACCTCATCAGGAGCTTACTGCCAAGGAAATTATGGGGCTAAAAATGGCCGTACGGCAGCAGCAGGGTAACTGGGGAAAGGGGGAGGGCTGCTGAGGCAGGATAAGGGAATATCATTACAAGGTTAGATGAGATACGGATATCACAAAATAATAATCAGTTCACACACAGAGCGTAGCAGGGGGGAGACTGCGTGGATTAGCACATTGGAGTGCAGTACCATAGACAAATTGTAGAACAATGACATGACAACCCTGGCTCCTAGATATCTACAAGTTTAGAGCTGTAATATATTTGGGGAGAACATAATGTCTCCTAAAATGCGTTTTTCTTTTTTATCAATCTAATAACAAAATGGAAGTAGGTACAGAGCAGGTGGCAAACATAACAAAAGAAAAGGCTGTTTGCCTACTTTGTAAAAAGCTGCTGCCTTAATCTACCAGGCCAACAAATCCCCCACCCACCTGCTAACTCACCCCCCAAGTGAGGCAGCAGAGTCACCAGAAACAAGTCGAGCAACTGTACAACCTCATCTGATCGCTTCAACGCTCACACAATTGGGTTGAGTTGTTGTATGACACCGCTTGGGAAAATATAAAAACTACACTGAAGTCATACTGGACAAAACTTTGCCAAGATACATAATTCAGGAAAAAAAGAAAAATGTAATTCCACACCTTCATAGCTCTGTTGATAATGCATGGGAAATGTCAGACTTGAGCTTCTGAAGGTTGTATTCTGTACATATACAGCACAACAAAGTGAAGCCTGAATAATGTAAGATATACAAAGTGGATGGATAGCCATTATCTAACAAACAATTAAAAGACCCTTTTTGTGCGTGGTGTCTGGGAAGTGGCTGCCTAAATGAGCTTTTGGATTCATGCATTATGGGAAGTACAAGGGTAGTGCCAAAATCATGCCATCAGTGCCACTTACAAGGGGAAAAGCTCCAAATAAACATATGGTGTATTCAATCTTGCTAAGCCTTGGGGGGCCCCAGCAATGAGCGATATAGTGAGGAGTTCCATTAAGGACCGGCTGCTTGTATTTGCACTTATTGAAAATAGATGCTCTCCCCTTCTATTCCATTGTTTCATGAGAGCTCGATATCTCTACTGATGTCCCTTTTATAAAGCGCTGGTTGGGCTCTGAAATTTAGATTTTTGCTTATATTTGCGGAACGCCTGTGTACCAATTGATGAAGTTGTCTTTGTAGATTGGTCAAGTATGCCACACCGCTATACAAATAGATATGTTTGTCTAACATATGGTAATCCCTGAAAATCAATCACTCAGGATGCAGAGTATGACTAAAAGCAAGCATTCCTTTGAGTGCCAGGGACACATTCATTGTTTTTGTCAAGAGCGCTGTAGGCAGGCGTCTCAGTCTCTGTCTTCACTCTCTGTCTGTTGGTTTTTCAAACAGTTTTGAACGCGGGACTCTTGCCAAGAGTTTTGATGTATGACACAACCATTCACCCAGATTACAGATCAAATGTTTTGCCAATGTCCCAACACTCGCTAAAGATTGGTTAAAATAGAAAGTAAACCTCTTCACATTCACTCTGACCTGCAGGAAGAGACACCTGTCATAAGCATCGGGAAAATTAGGGTCATACATTATATATTCTGGCAGTTTATTCACCCCAGTAGATGGCTGGAGAAAGTATGTAACTCTCCTCGTGTTAAAGCAATTCCTCTTTAGAGCTAGCCGCAATGTGTCTGGATTATAAATGACACCTGCCGCGTTTAAAAAAAAAAAAAAGAAAAAGAAAAAGAAGTGATAACCTTCAACTATTCCAACAGCTGTTGTTCTCCAGCAGACTAGCCATCACAGTAATGTGTCGGGACACGGTGAAAGGTGTTTTCCAGGAACCTTGTAAGGTGATCGTTTGATTGACAATGAAAACATGGTTCGACTGTGTCACAGCGGAGGAAGGAAAAAGAGTGAATATAATCAGAGTTGGACAGAAAACAAAACATCCTCTGCACCCGATGTAAAATATTCGTAGTGACATACAAAATACTTGGCACACACGTACGGGGAAGACAGGGCTGGCTCTAAGCGTTATCATTTTTAGCTACTTTGGGAATCAGCTTGGCACGTCTAACATGTTGCCATTCCTCAATATGTATAACTCGCACTCTAGCCAAATGAAATGTTCCCTCGAAATTGAGGTCATTTCTATTTAAATATTTGTTGTCCTGACAATCCAACAGGAGTTAAAATGTATCACAAGAATAACTGCGTAATGATTAATGAAATATTCCGCCTAATCATAACATTGTTAGACATGAAGAAGTGAAGTCTTTTCTGTGTTAAAATTGTGTTATAAATGACATGGCAGAATGTAGACTATACATGCATGCATGCCAGATTATTATTCTTTTTTTTCAAACATTAATGACATTTGTATTAAACTAGAAATGTTGGACAGGTCAGTCCGTACGGTACTAAACTCTAAAACTATTGACAGATGAAGGTATTCTTGTTCTCTGCCTGGACCCATGAGAGTTTCTGTAGAATTATATCTTTGCACATGAATGAAAATCCCAGCGATTTGGAGGATTTGTAATGCAACATAATGTGGCTGAGCATCCGCCTTAATATTTGACTTGCTTAATCAAACTGCTAGAAAGGGTAATGCACACTACTAATTGGATTGTGTCATTTAATTCAATGATGAACAAGAAAGAAAAAAATAAGCAAATGAGCTATCCTACTCATTTATGCAATTAACTCCAAATCATATTGTAAGTGTCAGTACACAGAGAGTTAGTAATATTAAAAGCTTGATCGTAAAATGCTTGTAATGGCACAGTGCAAAATCATTAAATTAATTAAAATAATTTCCGTCAGTTACTCATACACATATGCCGTATGATCTCCAAGTGTACAGGTCTTATCATTCTACTCCTTCAGTTTTTATTCAGGTGAAGCCAGATTGTAACCTATTTCATCTCAAACATCGATCTATTGAGTCTTAATCCGGGGCAGGTGAGATGATGAGTTGGAAATGGCCTCAAAGTATCCAGACCCTCCTAAATACCAACGTTTGATCTGGTGAAAATTCTGCACAGCATTTTGTAGCATTTGTTCTACTGTTAAAGTCCTCCTCTGATAGTATCACCATCAAAACCATGGCTTTAGTTGTCATGATAAATCAGATTTTAATACGCTTCAAGCCATGCATCACAGTCCAAAATACTGTAATTCACACAGAACGTTCTCAAAAGATCAGCAGAGACTTCCCACAGTAATTCATTTGATTAATTATTTTAGTTTTGTAATTTATTCATATTTGACAGCAACGTACTTCATCCTGATCCATCTTGATGGTACAACATATAGCTGTCAGGTACGTTCTGCCTGAAACTGATGGGATCTGGCCAGCCGGAGGCGTCTTCCCCAGGGAAAGCCAGGACATATGGTTGTTGCCATGCAGGGACTTGTTATTCTGCAGAAAAGAAGTCCCAGTTAAGTAGTAATGACAGTATGGAATGAATTGACGAGAGTCATATTTCCACAAGTGCTGCATTGAAGTCCCGCTTTTGTTTTTTTTGGGTGTTTTTGCCGTTTTTTAATTGATACACCGATTCATCAAAGAGTCTTACTTTTAGAAAATGAAATGCTATTTGATGTCGTAGTTCATGCTTGATGAGAGCTCGCAGCATTGGTTGGGGTTGTTGTTTTGGTGCTAGAGGCCAGTGTTTACATTCCCAAGGCTAATGCGACTCGGATCACATTTAGTGCATCCTGATGTGGCAGGTCAACAAGCGTGGTCAAAAAACAGTGTTCTCATTAGAGCACAGCACATTGATTAAGATTCAAATTAAAATGTGCAACGGCACAGCGAAACCCAAGGACCATGCATAAGAACATCAGCAATGTTTAATGCACCACAGCCTGTTTTCTCCATGAAACTTAAAGTTGTGCTTTGCCAGCTCACCAAGTGGTGTTTCGAGTTTGTCTAACTAATCGATGCCTCAACAGCAATACGAAAATAGAGCATTTCCTGCACTTGCACCACACGTCACGTGACATCTAATGGTGAACTACATCCTTATGCATTCCATTATGCTCATTAAGAAACACATGCTCAGCCATTGCTAAAACCCTTTAACCAAATCAGCACTGTATTATTGTGATTATGGGAGATTGTAGAGAAGATGGGTGTGCTCCTTTTTTAGATACAACCAGATCGGACATGTAGGGCGAGCTGAGTACTGCAGAGAGGTGAGCGGCTTCCCGACTGTCCTGGGCCCACTGATAATGATCGGCCAGCGTCAAGCAGCTCCCAGCAGATATCAGCACATTATCTCAGGTTTACCACAGCCTCTTAATCACACCAGGCACATAAATCCATTAGTCTCTGTCACTTTCTCCCCAACTCAGGAAGCTAGACACCAATCTTCCATTTGAATGTTATGGTCCCTCTCTTTCCAATCCCCCCTCCCCAGATCTGTTTTCCATCCCACAAGACCTTTCCAAACACAGCCTTGCCCATTACCCTTTCTGCAATTGTTACATACTGTGTATTTCCATTTCCAGCAGCAATCTCCCTGTATATCATCTCACCATTCTATCAGCATCATCCCTCCAAAAACATATTTTCCCCTCATGCACTCATCAAGAACATGTATAGCATGCAAGGCAATCTTGCAGTTGGAGAAGTGACACTCTTTCCAGTGTCATGCCTTGAGTATTGAGCAAGTTGTGATGCAACCACCAGGTTGCATCCATTTTCCTGGAAACCTCGTAACATTTTATATTGATAGTGACAGTGTACACAGTAATTTCCCTTTTCCTTTCGGTTAAGGAATGCATTTATCAATTGTAAATGTGGTTTATGTTTGTGTATACGGTGTGTACTACAGTATATAAAGTTACAAAGTCTCACGCAAGCAAAAAAAAAACATTTAAATATTGATCCTTAAAAAAAGCATACGGACACAACCAATATCTTTTGTTTATGCCTCTGTACAGACTATTTTTGCTTATAGAAAAATCAATGAAGCTTGAGTTATCAAATCCAACGTGTGTTGGAAGAGAGTGCCAAAGGGGAAAGCGAGCGGCAGCAAAATCGATCCTGAGATATTGCCTTATTTAACAGGTGCCATAAATAGCAGCATTATGATGTTAACTATTGCTGAAGTTACAGAGAGGACAAGGAAAGGTCAGAATGCATGTTGCACTCACTTTTTTGCCGACTCAAATGCGTCAAGTGTCTCATCTAAGTACAGTATATTTTCCTGCTTAACTTTACTCTTGTGGCCATGTGTATTTACAAAATACTGCAGTTTTCCCTGCATTAGATCTTATCAGCACTCACTCATCACTTAACGATAAGGTGATCTCCAGTAACCCAAGTCTGGCTGGAAGGGACTGTTGATTGTTCATTTAACTGACACACGTGCCTACACAAATGAATGTGTGGACTAAATAAAGAAGCCATTTGTGACAAGATAGGGAAAATTAATCAATGAGGGCAATTAGTGGTAACACAAGCAGTGTACAGAAATCAATCCATCAATAAGAGCAATACATCATTTTGAAGAGGACTGGCAGGGCTAAGTAGATTCCATTCGGTAAATTAATGTATAATCAAGGTAATTAATTGACAGATGAGGTACATTAATGAAAGAAAACCATCATAATAAAACGAATGGAGGCTAGGAGAGTCGAAATGCTCAGAAGAAATGGATATTGTTAACTACATAGTAGAACCAGTAGCAGATTTATATGTTGTCTGGATGTTCTTAAAGAGAAGACCGCATGCATTTATTTTAAAATCCTGTTCCATTCATTAGCTGTACTTTGGATTTATATTAGTATTGTGGCAAGGGTGCTGTCAGCTGCTGCTTTTCTTCTAATTAGCTAGGGCCTCCATGTCTAATCTGTGACTCTGTGGCCATGCTCGAGCAGCATCTGCTGAACCTGTATTGCCACCTGGGTGTGCCCTATTCCAAGTGAGCCTCAGATATAACCTCTTCCTAATTCTTCTACCACCTTCCTGCTCGCATGTACATGGGAGGCCATCATGGCTGAACTACAGAAAAAAAATAGGCTTATCAGAAACGTTATTCATGTCGCCCAACATCACACCGACTCCACCCTTTTTAAAGGATGAATCTCGCCCCTCGACAATGATCTTAAAAGTAACAGGATTCAAATGGGCATGTGTAATAACACCTGTAGTGTTGTGCATTTTAAATTAAAGTAGCTTTGCATTACAGGGCTGTCACGATACCAGCATTTGATACGATACTGAAACAATACCAAAGAAACAAAAAAGGCTTGTAGAGGACCTGAAAAGAAGCCAAGAGGACAAGAGGAGTGAATTATTGTACCATAGTGTGCTCATACTTTTTATTATCCAACCAGGCCTGGAGAAGCTCATAATTAGCTCAGTTTTGTGACCCATGCGTACCCTCCTACAATCCTATTTTTTTTTTTTAAATCGATGACTCAGCCAATAGTCCAATATGAATTTTTTGTGACTATATTTGGTGTATGAACACCTGTGGCACAGTTTAGAAACTTGGTGGGAGTTATCAGTGGGTGTGATGGGAACTAGCATTACTCATGGCAAATGGAATCTTTAGTCTTTTTGTTTAAAAGCACTGCACTCCCTGCCATGGTGCACCGACAGCTTCATAATGGATAGTAGATAGGAGCGGAGACCTGCTTCTGTACAGATGATGATACTTATCTGAAAAAGTTGCAGAGTTGCAGGGCACAAATATATGTTACCATAAAATAAATATAGGGCACCTTAAACATTAGGCCAATGGCAGGTGTTGTCCATATTTGACTTGGAATTTCTAGAGGTAAGGCACATTTCTGAGCAACTTAAAGAACAAGATTACCATACGGTTTATGCAAAGCCGGCAACTCCATCTTGCGCTGTTTATTTTATAACACAGTTACTTTGCAGCCATTTGACTATAAAGAGAATTCAGCTTTATCCTAAAAGTAGACCATCTGCAGAGGATCATGTCAATTGTAATGCAATATATCAAATACTGTTCTTGCTTGGGGTCAATCTTTATTACCCATATTGTGACATATTTATAAGCCAACCACTGTGATAGTAAGATGTTTGATTTATAAGCAGAATTTCACATTTCATTTCACACCAACTTAACCAGAAAATCAACTATTAATGTTTTTTTTGTGATGAAAATGTATACCTCCTTATTTACTTAATACTTGTTTACTCGTCAAGATCTTTAAGGATTAAAATACACATGCAAATATCTGACAGTTCTCCCATTGCTCACAAGTACCTTATGTGCAGACTTATTTCGTATAAAAATCCAACAGCGTCTTAGCGGTTGTACTTCTGGCAGGCGTATGAATTGCACTGGATGTACTCCGACTGTAAGTTCAACTGAAACATTCATAAAACTTGGAACAGTATTCCCTAGAAAGGCGTTCTAAGTAGGCTGGCAGACATTTTGTTACTGGCAAGAAGAGTCGCACCTGTTTTGTGTCTTAGCGGTTTATCCAAGCAACAATGGGCTGTGGGCTAAATCCATAACAGTGAAAGAGGGAGGAAGATCTTGCCATCTTTGCTCACGTTCCTCTGTCAACTATAGAGGCTTAAGAAGAGTCGTCCAGGTTACAGGTGCCATGCTGCAAATGTCACACAAATAGATGAGCTTGTGGGGCCTCCAACAGTGAGACAGAGAAGGGGTCAACCATGCAATGAGGATGAAAACCAATAATATACAACATGGTGAGGCGAGCAAAAGCTTGACACTGACATGTTTCAGGGTAGGAAATTGAGGATCACAAGTCATTCATCCAAATTTTGCCTCCAGTATCAAAACCAGAAGGTCACTTTGGCATTTTCATGTAGCTAGCATTAAGGTACCAGAAACCAACCAGTTCTAGTCTGGAGGAGTCCCCGTGATCAATTATGGCAAAGGTTGTGGATTGGCCGTCGTTTATCCTTCATCTGGTCTGTCTGTTTCCATCCATCAGTAATGAACTGTATTTCTAATGCTGGGAATCAGATACTAAACTTCCTGGAAAACTTTATGTACTACTAAACTTCCTGGAAATTCAAAATGAAACTTCTCAAGTGAAGGCATTGGCACATTTATTGCGCATAATACACAATACCTTAGATGCTTTGGATATCTTCTAATGTAACAACATTATGTTTACCATGAGTGTGTACATATGTGTATGGATCCATCTATGTATGGATGATGAGAAAATCATTAAATGCAAAAAGGCTAAGTTTTGTCTTTTTTTATTTTTTTTTATTCACCTGTCTGTGGGTGGTGCTACAAAGTCTGTTTACTTGTTGCTGATTGGCACAAAGTTGGATTGCATCCTTTGTAGAAGGTGACATTTTTACCGTTGCCTGGTTTTTAGAGGCTCTTTCTACCAAACTATCACAAAGGACTAAGTGACAGTTCCTGAGGGATTTACTTGCAACCTTTTCATTCACTGTCACTGCTGTCACTTTTTAAATCTACTGCAGTTTTACCAATTAATGGTTCATAGTGAAGTGGTGCTGTATGTTCCATAGAATACCTCTCATTATTTCGGAGCTGTTTGTTCAGTTACAGCAGAGTCACTGGTGGCTAGAGCTTAACAGATGAGGTCTCTCTCTCTGAGCAGCTGTTGCAGGTTATTGATGACCTCATTAGAATGCTGCCTGCGGCACGACGGCTGACTTTGAAGGACTTCCCATATGCAATGCCACAAACCGCCAACGAAGCCTGTGCCACTCGCTTCATGCCAAACAGTATTTCCTAACGGTCTTTTAGTCGGAGAAGTCAAAGGCAATGCTGTGGAAGTGTTGTGGGGCTCCCCAATCTTCTCTCAAACTGGAGGCTTAAGTATGACTTGAGTGAGCCTTGGAGGAATTGCAGTAAGCAACTTTCCAGGTCCCTTTACTGACACATATTAATTCTGATTGCCTTCATTTAACAGATCAATAACACCAACACAATTTTGTTTTTCATCTAATTTAATCAACAAGAGTCATACACTACACATTATATCTCCAAATTCACTTCTGCTAATGGACTCAAATTAAATTACTCTTTTATTCCATGTCACTGAAAAAGGTAGTGCACTGTTCCATTTACGCTCAGCTACAGGTGCTGTCTCTTTATCTTTTATATCTGAGACACTAGCTTGCATTAACAAAGCCTCATTGAGCAATAATGCTCTGTAATTAAATATGACTTTATGTTTGGCCTTACCCATAAACACAGGCAACATGGAGCCACAAAAATAAAACACAATGGGGGACATAAATTGTTATTTTCAGTGGCTACACATTAACATTTTTGTAGTTTTGTGTGGATATTAAAACCAGTCTAGCACAACGGAAGTCATCTGCCATAAATACTGAAAGCAAGACACATGTTTTAATCATGCACATTATGGCTACAGTGTTCAGCTTGGTTTGCAACTGCATATTTATAGTGTGGCATAAGGTGATGTCAGTTTACCATATGAAACAAGGGAAACCCTGCAAAGATCTATTACAGAATTCAGTTCCAAAACACTTGAGACCAACTCTGAATGGACATGTGTCAGAATATAATTTAAAAGACTAATCACAATTACATGAATTGCAATATAGAAATTATATTAATTGACATTCAGATGTCAAGAGTCTGTTGAATATTCAAGATAGCACATGTTGCATTTTTCACCATTAAAATAGGTCTTTGATTTATCTAAACAACTGGGAGTAAGAGTCGTGATTTAATGACCGATATAGAATAAAAAATAAAATGGGTATAACCGTTCTGTAAAATTCACGTGATATTAGGTTTTTGTAGTTGGCCCACGTTATCGCCCCACTGCCAAGCAGCACCCTTGGTCTTAGAGGTCCAAAGCAGCTGTTCTTTCACTTAACCACCACATATTGGGTTAAACAAAGAACCCAGCCATCACTTGCAATCCCGCCTGAGTTGCCAAGAGTGTATGCCAAGTCCCTCCAACTGTCACTTCCTTATTTAATATTAATGAGCAATTTACGATACACAAATCCATGCCACTACCACTCAAAATGTCAAATAGTTTTGAACAGGAGTTTTGTTTCCTTGGTGATCGTGCCCCCCCCCCCCCCCCCCCTTCAACATTCGATTGGAGAGCGATAGAGGGAGGAACGTTACATGGCGGTTTTCGACTCCATCTGCGGGCTGCTCAAATTGGCCTTCACAGCCCATAAACTTTCCCCCAGTCAGCCAGATACCCTCGAGCACCTTCCTTGTGGACAGGCCATATAATGTCCTCTTATAGAAGAGAGACTCTCTGGCTTCCATTACTAAGGATTTTTCATGTTTTACTGAGGAGGCAAGGAGAGCAAAAGACATACTTACATTGAGTTTCTGATATAATTACTTCCTGTCTGCCATAGAAATGCAAAATTGGCTTCACTCTCTTCTAGCATAAGAAAGCCTCCATTAAAGTTATCATCATAATCAAGTTATTATAGTGAATATGCCAAGCCAGTGTAGCGGCTGTTAGCCAATTCTAAAAATGTACTTTTAGCCCACAACTGACAAGGCTGTACAGAGAAGCCAGCCCAAACCCGTTCACCCATAATGGTCAAGGCTAAGTCGACCCGTAAATGGTAAATTTGCCTTTGTACAGTGTTAATGTTTTTTCACTCTTTGTATATTGTAAGAACAATGTGGGTTTACATGCTGTGTGCATTGGCTACTTCCCAAGCTGATAGATAGAAATGTAGTGATGGAGTTTGATAGAGAATAGCAAATTATCTACTGGTGAACTTCATCCCCCTCTGGAACCAGAGGAAGTCTGGTCCTGAGCCAACATCAAACAACCTTGCTGTAGGCTGCAAGCAACCTTGGGATAAAGCACTGACAGTATCTCCTCAGGTAGAAGTGAGCGAAGAGGTTTGGAGTTCCTGTGTAATGAGACCTGCCTAACACAACAAAACCAAACCTTGAAAAACATACAGTACACAGTGACCATAATATTCGATAAACCTAGCCAGGATAACTTAGGTACGTACAACTGTTTGTTTTAAATGCAATGCAACTCAAGCAGGAACCTAGTCTCGCTCACAAACTGACTAACATTTACAGAGTGCAGATTTACCACAAGGGGGAGCTGTGCAGTCATTGGTAGAGTAGGTCACGTGTGTCACCTACAGGAAATGAAAGCAATAGCGGATTCAGTTTAACCCTACAGACGTAGATATGGTGACGTAGCATCTCCCACAGGCAATGAAACTGCAGTTGGATGAAGCTCGTTTGTAAGATCTTTGCATCTGTGACAATGATGCAAAGCTCTCCCTGTCTCATCTCGAGCGGAATTCTTCTATGCATGGACACAGCAAGACGCTAGAAGCTTTCAAAGGGATATCGGTCTTTGATGAATGGATAACATCGAGCATTTTCTGAAGTGACTTCAGTGAAACATTCATGGCGTTAACATTTCATCCAGCTCATCTCAAAGGCGCTTTGCTGGTTTGTGATCCATTATTTGGGCTGATATGTTTAGTCTTCTTGCAAAAGAAAAAACACAACAATTTCTGAATGTGTGGGGTCGCACAATCTGGGTGGAAATCTCTTCAAATCAGTACCTGTTCAACAAATCTGGGTATTTTGGTGACAGTGTTATGTTATGAAGGCTTTTGAAGTCTTAAATTACTGAAACTATCTTGTGGCAGACAATATCTACTTTGTTGTATTGTTATTTATTTTTTGGCCTAACTGTAAGTATTGCTTACACCCTAGCAGCAATTCCCCATCCCCAATGCCTTCCGATATCAATACAATACGTCTAAGTAGAAATGTACATTTTATGTCTTATGTATGAGGTTATATTTTATTTCCATGTTACCTTGCATTAAGCAGTGATATGGGTATTTAATGCAGTATACCATCTTCATTGGCTCAGTACTTGCAAAGGTTACTAAAACACTTCTTGTTCATCAGAATGTTGCAGTAGAAACCCATGCAGCATGTTTCCATTCCTCCATCACACTGTACCATTGTAGCTACTTTTTCTGGTTTAACCTAGCAATGTTAAGATTCAAATAAGCTGTATAATAATGAGATGCCATGATGCCCTTTACACATAACTGTTGTACCGGGATAGACTTTATGTACTTGGCCTGCCTGTCAGCATGAATGAGTCTTATCATTCCCTGACGCCTCCTTTTGACCGAGGTGTTTTTGGCCTCAGTGCTTTTGTCTGCTGCACAATTCTCGGTAAGATCTCAGATGCTGGCACAAAAGTCATTTATTTTGAATATGTAATTATTGCATCATGTGCATTCTATCTTTTAGCTTATTAGTGAGTGGAGGCTTTACAGTATGCTTAGGCTTCATTCACATGTGACTCGCTCTCTAGAGGACTCAGCGATCCACATAAATGAAGAGGTGTACCTAATAAAGTGGCCCCTGAATGCGATGCTAAACTAAAAGCACAGTACCTTCTTGATAAACACTACTTCACATTAAATGTTGAAGGGTATTATTTTATGTACACTGGAGAAAATTGCCTTTCATCCAGTTGTATATTTATATTCATGAAAAGCCTCTATTCCAGTCATTATAAGGGTGAAAGAAAGAGAACAGTAAGAGCAAGTCACTAAGGCATTTCACTGGAAATGTCTCTATCAGGCTATTTCACCTAAAGTCAAATGGATAATTCAACATGATGGTGTGAGAATAAAGCTCTGATACCGGTGCCTTCAGTGATTTGCAATAAAAGAGACAGGGTCTGGAATAAACAATGGTTTTCTCTCATTCCAGCATTCTGCCATATGGTGCCTCCCTGTACAAATATGATACATGTAATGCCAAGCTCATTATGGAAGGTAGAATATGCATGAGTATTCCCTCTGTGGTACCACTTCATTGGAGCATTATGGTGTGCTGTAATTACACACTCATTAATTGTTTATTATGTTTTACGTTATTGGGATGGACATTGCTATTGACCTTCTAATACTCTTGTAATCCAGTTTCTTTGGCACACTGTCCACATATGAAAGTGAAAATGTATCGGTGACATGCATCACTTTAATGCATTTAATGAGACTCCTTTTTGGCCTGTGGGCCAAATTAGGATTTTGATTTTGGCAATTGAATGGCACAAAATGTTCGATAATTGTGATCAATAATTGTCAAATACACTTTACCTTGCTGAGGAGCTGTAGATGCGCAGCTTGTCAACTTCATCTAACAGCTTACTGTGGCTCTTTTCTTGCTCCATTATTTTTTTGCAAACAGTTTAAATCATCCGCTTACAAAAAAATGCAAAAAGATAACGAACGACTGTTGTGAAGCAGCAGCAGAGAGAAATGTTGACCCAATAAATAGTATGGCTGATATTTAAAAAAAATATATTCACGGTAATGCTGGATAACATGCTGCATCTTTTCCTGTGAATCCCTCATGCATGTGAAGGGAATCTGAATCCAATGCTGGTATGATGGACTCTGCCACTACAATTAAATCTACTATCTAGATAATTCATTTCAGAATGTGAAAACACACCTAATGGCTATTACAAAAAAAATGCCAACTATGCATATTATCAAGAACAGGGTTTAATTTAAGAAAAAACCTTAAGGATTCTAACTTTAAAGTAGGGCTGCATGATATATCGTTCAAGCATCGATACTGCGACGTGGCATGTGCAGTACTCACATTGCAGGACTTGCGCAATGAAGTCAGAGATGGCCATTGGGTGAGGGAAGATCCGCTCCTCGGTGCTGGCTGGCCCTCTCTGGTCCCATTTCCCCCACGTACGCCGCGATCGCCCATAGTAGGTTGGCTTGGAAAGGCCCAGGGTGAAGATTCCTCATATCGCAATACACAGTATATCGCAGAAAAACAAAATGGCAATGTCAGTTTTTTTCCAATGTTGTGCAGCACTACTTTAAAGTTACTTTCCATGCCCTAGTTTGTAATACTCTCTGTTCTTCTGTTGGAAGGTGATATCTACCTTCATTCCTCCCCAGAATATTTTTTATTCAGTTGCATCCTTTACAGCTACATATCCCGCGCTTCCTGGAGGGAATTCAGTTTTCTTGGATGATGACATTGCCTATAATAAGGTTCAGCGCACACTGGCTTTCCTATCAAGCCAATCCTCTGGTGCAGCTTAAGCTTAGATGGGTCTCTCACCCAGTGGGTCCACAGAGATGAGCATGGCACAGGTCGGGCATTCATTCACCCCCAAATGTGTCGATGATGCACAGCCATCGGGCTCCAGCACATCGCCCTGGAGTGTCGAGCAGAACATCACCCACGGACGGCCCTGTCAAGGTCATCAAAAAGAGCACTGGTCTGGACATGTGCCATCAGAGTGAGAAAACCGCCACGAGCGCGCATGAGCACCAGAGCGAAGAAG
Organism: Bovichtus variegatus; assembly: GCA_943593645.1. Taxonomy (NCBI): domain Eukaryota; kingdom Metazoa; phylum Chordata; class Actinopteri; order Perciformes; family Bovichtidae; genus Bovichtus; species Bovichtus variegatus. The sequence goes on from CALSCE010010638.1 coordinate 8,207,846, forward strand.
TCTCCATAATGGCAAAGACGCTGGAGGTCAGCTTTAGGTTGTACTCTCTCCATGCAGCACTTCACTTATCGTACATGGTACAGTACAGTGCAATATTTGAGGATAAATATGAGGACATGATATTGAGGACTGTAAAGGTACCGCAACGTCCTAATTTCATTCATTGCATCTGCTATTCACTACATGAGGAACACTATGTAAAACCACTCTAGATAAATAGGTTATGGTTCTACATTAGTCTGAGGACCATTAACATAAAATCAAACATAGACTTTCCCTCAGAAAAAAAAGTCTCTTTTCTTAAAAGCCACTCTAACATAATTGAGCACCACCACATTCAACTGCGTTTGAATGGAATCATTCTTTTCATCAAAATCCATTTTGTAACCATGTAGTTTATTTTCAAAATGGCAAATTTCTTAAAATAGTCTATTTGTTGACCTACTTTCCGAGATTTACATTATTACACCACCAGTCCAGCTCAGTTATAGTTAACATATAGATACTATTTTAAAAGTACGTGCACAAAGTAGCTCGTAGTGTTGGATCAGTCTTCCAAATTCTGTTTTATGTTCCTTGAGTCTCCCAGACGTCTTAGGTTCTCTTTATCTACTGTTGCTTCACTCATTATTTGCTCTCCCTTTTATTTCTATCTCATGTAACTCCTGAATTCTCTTTCCTTGCTCATATCTTATTACCAACTGTACATCTTTCTTCACTTTGTCATTAACCCTTGTTCTTCTCCCTTTCGCTCTCTGTATAGCTCTCAAATATTTGTGGGTATTCAAATCATTCCCTCATTCTCTTTGCCCTTTTCCTATTCTCACCCCATCTTTTTTCATTTCGCCCCACGGCTCCTGCTCCCTCCACCTCTCGTGTCCTTTCACATCTCTCTCTCTCTCTTCATTTGGCTGGCTCCCATCCTCCCTCTGCCTCCCTCTCTCTCTTTTACATACTCCTGATGCGCTCCTGCTGGCCCCGGTCTGTCCGAAGGGATTAATTGATAGTGAGAGATAATAAATCTTCCCATTAGGCGAAAGGCCCCTGCCCATCGCTCATTATGCGCCCGCTGCTCCTCGACGCCATGGCCTGGGGTTTCCCCTGCTTTTTAAACACGCACGTCTGCCATCCTAACGCCAGCAAGGTTAATCTCTGTCTATTGCAGTCGATTGGCTATCTCACGTCACGACCCATTCATTCATGCAGGAACACCATTTGAAGCACACATGTTTATTCCTCTCTCTCTCTCTCTCTCTCTCTCTCTCTCTCTCTCTCTCTCTCTCTCTCTCTCTCTCTCTCTCTAGTTTTGCAATACTCTATGTTTTACATAATAGTCCTGAGCAGCCTTATGCAGCAGCTGTTGCATGCAAACATAATGCTAACGTAAAATATACTGTTTTGAATTTGTGTAAAGAAAAAAACATTATTTTTTCTTCTTTAGGATAAGACAACAGTATATGTTGTGTGGGAAAGGTTTAATAGTACAGAATAACCAATGACCAATCTACCAATGAGACAGTTTGGAGAGATCTTCAGATGTTCAGCCTTCAAAGGTTTCTCCATTTCTTGTTTTCGGCACACAGTGCTGCCACGTTAGCCTGTTTTTCAGTTCACCTGTATCATACAACCTATCTAGGCAGCTGTTTTCTGATCTCTCCTCTCATAACTAACTGTGAGCTTTGTAACATTATCTAAATAAGGAATGACCTGAATCCTCTTTTAATGGTCTCACATGTACACACACAGTATTTAATTCATCCTGGGCAGTGGGCAGCTACTATACAGCGCATGGGGAGCAGTATCCTGTTGCTCAAGGCCAATGCACTCGGCAGTGCCCGGGAGGTGAATTGGTACCAGTCCACACTCCTTACTTGGTCCGTTCGGGGACTTGAACTGGTGACTTTCTGGTTACTAAACCAAGTCTCCACAGACGGAGCTACTGCCTAATAAATGACTTCCAACCAGTTAGATAATAATCATGCTTATTATTATTAAAAAAGGCATGTAGCCAAGGCTATTGCTTTGTTTTATTGTGTTTATATCCCTTCAATTTCAATGAAATTTCCATTTGACTTTCAGTCACATTATGCTGCCCGAAAGTACTTAATCCCAATACTTGGATCAGCACGAATTTGGTCCAGAATGTTCTGTTGATCAAACTTCAGCCAAATTGTTTGTAGTAAACAAATACATTCTGCACATTGTCCATCACGTGTACCAACTTTATGGAAAATAAAATATTCAAAGTGAGTACAAGTGATGGATCAATTGTGGGATTCGGGAAAAGGTTAATGTCCTGAAAATCTGCAATCGGCAAACATCTGAAGAATGCATAAATTCTGCCATCTAAAATACGCTTAGTAAGCCTAGTGCCAAGCAACCACAGAATAACCACAACATAACATGCTAATTATCTCGTCATTGTAAGAATCAAATGAGAGCCCGGAAATATTTAAGTTAAATGTCCAGATAAAAAGGAACACACATTTGACTTTACCATGCTAAATCCATGTTTCGTTACATGTTTCTAGTATGGTAACAGAACACCAATCAATCAGTAGCTCAACAGGAGATATAAATAGTTTGTATTTTTTATTTAAAACTTCATATAACCCATACAGCAAACTGTACAATTGAATTATTCACAATGTGTTAAAAAGAAAATAATTCAATAGCTTTTCTATAATATTTTGTTGAGTTTCCCCATGTTTTACTCGGATGTGAGTTATTCTAATGTTCTCTTAACACATACAATTACTAGGAAAACAAAATCGTCCTCCCCATTTTTTTTTTTTTTTACAAAACCTTACAAAAACTATATTCATAGAAATTCTGCATGTCAACAAAGAAAACCCTGGTTGGCACCAACATATTTATGGTATTGTTTGAGAGGTTTTCTGCCAAATGATAGAAGCTGTGCAACTCAAAAGAAAGGTATCCATAAAAAGGCATACCGTTGTGACTGCTGGAAAATCAAAACTCATAATCACACACTGCTAATGGAACACAGGTTATGTAGCTTACATTTTGCATTACTTTTCTCTCACGTTTCATACAATTTTTGTGTAAAATTACATTATTATTCACATTAATTTATAAAAAAAAGGATGTATATATTCAGTAACCAAACTGACTGAATCAGCCAAATCAGAAACCCTGTTGTAATTCCAACTAATTTTGATAATGATGAAATTTTCAATTATTTTCACATATTACAGAAGTGAAATACAAGCAAACTTGAATTTTTGAATCACCTGCATGGAAAGCTACAGTACACATAAGGGTAACAGTAATATAGTATAACCACGCATCAGCAGCGGCCATACTTTAGACAAGATCCTAATTGGGATTTCAAGAGCAGTAAAGGTCCAGTTACACAAGATAAACCCTATTCTCCCTATGCTAAGAGAGTGTCCCCTAAATTCGTGGGTGCGCGCAACATTTCCATTTCACGTTCACCTTATAGAAATATATCAGCCATCATAAAAGAAGATTTACATACATTTTCCCATCTGGATGATAGTAATCCAATATACCATAATATAATGCATTTCCATTAAATAAATAAACAAGGTTTGGGGCTGTGGAACTGGGGTAAAGTGAGGAAATAGGTTAAAGTGACCTCTCTAATGAAATAAATAGCATCTATAACATATTTGACTGTGAACAGAATTCATTTATAACAGTATAAATTTAGCAAAATACATTTTTTCCTGCTGATCTTATCTACATACTCTACTTTGCAGAAGGGAATCAATAGACAATTATACAGTGAATCTCTACCAAACCAATGCTAAATTTTACAGATTGGAGTTTCCTTGAATCATAGATAAGATTTTTTTAGTCTCGACGTATCGACAACGTAAACCTCACGGAGGTTTGCTGTTCGTCCGGCTCCCAGGTGACAGCAGCTCACAGACTCCTCGAATCTTCCTACGGCATGACATTTGCTGAAGATATACACTTACTCAATAGGCATGAAAGTCAACATGACCACACAAAATCATCATCTGTCTTTTGTCTATTCATCACACTATCTTTCAGCATGTTCACGCACTACACATATATATTTACTCTGTCCACATCATGTAATTAAACAGAAAAAGCTTGTGACTTTCAGGTCTGAGATAACCTTCAAAGTCTGTTCACATTTAAAACCAAACCCTTGCACAGTTTTCATAACGCTCATAATGCAAAAAAAAAATCCCTTTCCTGCCACAAAGCCTCTGGATCTCACCTGAAAAATGAAGGAACTAATCAAAAATGTTTGGACATTCAATGGTCCTGTAGCCACATGGACAAAGTCCAGAATGTTGTTCGCTGGATACGTCACCATTAAATGTACATAAAAAAAAAAAAAGTACTTTAATCTTGAGGTCACAGTCTCTTACCTTTTGTCTCTGTGACTTACAATTATTTGTTACACAAAGATATAAACAGAAATACTTGATTCAATGCCTTCCAACCCAGTCCGTACATATCTTTTTGTATATTCATATAAGTACAGACATGCTACTATTTCTTTAAAGGTGAGCACAAACTTGAAATTGGTTCATATACTCAATATTTCCGTGATTATCCTTTTGGAAATTAAACAGGAAGCATGTTCAGTTATGTTATATTATGTTGTGTTTAATAAAGACATTCTATCTCTCGGGAATCCTTTTTTCTTTTTATTTATTATGCTCTTTATGCCGTAATTGTTTTACATTACAGTGTTGATAACAATACTTTGAGGTGACAGGGTTTGCAAAACCAGCAAATACAGTGCCACAACTGTGCCAATTGTAATTTACTTTGGATTTATATTACCCTTAATGGTTGAAAAAACTGTTCTAGCAAGATCCTTTTAATAGTCCCATTTAAGCCATTCCAATGCACTTTGCTTTGAACCCGAGATTAGTGCTCTCTAAAAAGCTACGTAAGCAAGAACTGGCCCCTACTGTACTGTATCTAGTTGTGGTGAATGGTCAGGTCTTTGGCAATCAATATTTTAACTGATATAATCATGTAAATAATCATTTTGACATAAAATGTACTTCTGCTCAAATCAATCTCTACACTGTTTGTGTGTTACAATATAGTTAATTTTACATGTCAACTTCAACAAACGTATTTACTGCTGCTGTTGTGTCTCTCTATGGGTTTCCAACAACAACGATACTGCGGGAACTAAATGAGTATTCTTACAGGTTATCATATGTGTACCTGCGAACCAAAATAACCCCGACAGCGTGTTTGAGGTCACATTATTTTCTGCTGTCAAAGGCCATTCGGGAGTTTTTGTAAATTAAGAGGATAAATGTAAGAACTTGATATCATAATTTGATTGTGTGGCAAAACTGATCTCCAATGAAAACTGCTCTTCCTTGTCCTCCATGTCTGTCTGTCATTTATTGCCATTCTTAACAAAGCCTTTATTCTTGCTTCAGTCCATATTTTCCAATACAATTCTTAGTCTTTTCACTGGTTCCTTGAATGATGTATATTTTCTTGTGTTTTTGTGTTGCGCACGTAAACATCAGACTTAAAACGGATTATTTGGGTATACTGTTTTCCCACAACCTCCCCCAAATATTACTTTTACCTCTTGTGGTTTGGAATACAGTGGTGAATGTTGTCATACCTGTGTGGCTGATGCTGCCATTTTGAGTTGCCCATGTTTTGTTAGTGTTCCCATGTCATTGTGGTTAATGGTGAATCTGGTGATCCCGTCTATGCCATTGTCTCTAGTCTCTGGCATCGCCCCTGAAACGTTGCTCAGGAGGTTCTTGCCCTGGGGGGAACACATTGTCACGGGAACACGGGAGTCATCCCAGTGCTGCAGCTCATATTGTCCTTTCCTGGGAGTCGTCGGTCGTTGTAGGCGTGCATGTTGATCACTGCATCCGTCTTCACCATGACTGGAGGCTGAGGCTTGTGTTTCACCCGCCTCTCGCAGGTGAACGACAGTCTGATCTCGTCCACCATGGCACTGCACAAAGACCTCTGGGCGAAAAGGGAGGATGCGGGGATGGGAGTGAGATGGAGAAGAGGGGAAAGGGACGGGAGGGTAAATGCCTTAGCTTTAAATTGTTCTGACAGCAGAGAGTTTTGACAGTCTAAAGAGCACAACATGCATTAGAACATTATAGCTGGTGTGTGCATGTGGGCACATGCGTCCATGGCTGTCAGCAATGTCAAATCGTACGACCAAGAAGCATGCACAAGGTTCATTATTGCCACTGCGTCAGAAAGGGTGAACAAGTATGGTGCATGAGCATGCGTGCAACTACTCTGTTAGCATGACTCAAATTAGTGATTAACAACAGTAAATAGTTCATGCTATTCTGACATCTCCAATGACTAATAATGGATTAATTCTCTATGCTCCAATTTGCAATTATGCCTGTTAAAATAAGTGAATGTTGTAGTGTTATGGCTGAAGTACTCATAGGGATTAACCAAAGGCATGCAAATCCCCTTATAACGTGTTTGAACTAAAAGCCATGAATAGAGCACGGCTTGGGTTAGAGGCTATGTGGAATAAGTATCATAATAAAATAGGCATGGTTTGAAGGTTAGCAACTTCTTTGCTAAAATCGAGGGTGAATTCATCTGAAATCCTAGTGGAGTGTAATTAAATTAATGTTCAACAAATTTTCCATCCAAAACTCAGAGAAAAGATCAAATTAAGAAAATTTCTAAATCATTCTATAGTCATTATATAAGTGATTTATAGGGATATGTACCTGCTCACGTTCTGCAGTCTTCCTTAGCTTGTAGACGAATTCAGCAATCGCCACAAAAACAGACAGCACTAGCCCAGATGCCAGCACAATGAATATACCACCCAGGTTCTGGATACCCATGGGGCCTGTCTCGTGACGCTCTTCATCCAAGCAGCTGCTCCCACTCCACCACTTCTGCTTCAGCATGTGTAGGCGCCCATCCTCCAAGATGCTTAGGATTGCTATGGTGATTTTGTCCCTGTACGGGGAGCCTGGAAGCAACATAAGGCATGTTTTACTTTGGAAGAAACGCCAGCTGGATTCTGTGATAATAAGGTTCATAAACACGTTGTGGCATACTGTCTGACTGGTAGCTAAAAAAAACCCTGTATTATGCTGCTGCATTGTCTAAAAAGCAATTACTCACCTTCATCCTTCCAAAAGGCAACACGTAACATATTAAACAAAAATACATTACTTGGTAGTCTCAAAAGTATTCCCAGGTCTTACCTAGGGGAGTGCCGATGCCATAGCCTTTGCTGTCGATGATCCCGCCCACCTGTGTCAGGTTACAGTTTCTGCGAGTAATGTAATCGATCGTTGTGGACTCCATGAGGAGTGCATAGTCTGACTTCAGCACCCTCTGAATCCCATCCTCAATAGACTTCACCAGTGATGTGCTCGGCTTGCTGCTCATAAAGGCCCACATCTTCTCAAAAGTAGAAACCTTAGATTTCTGTAAGGAAGGGAGAGAGTCAGTTTAAAAATGTGCCTTTGAGCCTCATGTGAACACTCTCCATTGCTGCAGATGAGGAAAAAGTGGTAAACAAATGTACAATGCTACTACCGCGAAACAAAGGTCACGATTGAACAAAATGACCATTGACCAAATAGATTTATATGATTACTCCTACAGATCTCTATTGTCACAGGATTAACGGACAGTAAATTGAAGCTTTGCACATATCTTTTCTCATAAGTGCTACTGAAGCAGCAATAATAGAATGCCTCTCCATTAGTCTTGCATCAAGCCATGTGGTATTTCATGGAATTTTATGTGAGGTCACATTTATGCCATGTCTAATCCTAGATAATTACTGTCTAAAGACTATAAGCCATTTCAAATTGTGAAAGATGCTATTATAATAAGCCCTCCTTTATGTGCCACTACAGTGGGTTGCTTAAAACAGAGATATAATGGTCTGATATTAAAACCTAAAAGTACCGATTAGGATGTAAAGCAAGTGTTGCCAAGTTGGCATCTTTGTCACTAGATTTAGTGATTTATTTTTCACTGCCCAGATGGACAAGATGAGGTCAGAAAGGGAAATGGACCATATGGCCGCTTAGTACAGCTAAGTGTGCAAAATGGCATGCTCTACAACCCCCAATTTCCTTCAACCTTTCAACAGGTGAAAGCTACTTCCCTTGGAAACAGTTGACTTGCTTACTTGTGCCCTTCAATGCTCTCCATACAATGTGCAATTTCACAAAACAGCTGGTCATATGAGTGCTTCAGATGATGTGACAACCTCCTGGCCAGCAGTGGCTACAAACCTCTGATTATGTTGGTAATGCAACATGTTTATTTCAACAGTACTGTATCTTAATGCCATTGACATCCAGTTGTAGGGTAGATCAGAGTACCTGGTAAGCCATCAGTTAAACATGTGTTTGCTGGTGAATTAATTCATGTATCTAGTAGAAGTTAGAATTATACTGTATTAGTCTTTTGAGACCAGGATGGACATTTAGAAGTGTATAAAGGGCTAACACCTTCTGGTCGGCTGGTCGATATGTTCTTGTCTGACCAAATTTTCATTGGTCGGACAATCGCTGTTTAAGAGAAACGCGCTTCTTAATCCATCATTTTTGGGAGAAGGGAGGGACGTGGGTGTGAGAGAGAGACAGATTCGGAGAGAGCACACACGCGGTCCTTTCTCTGTCCTTGTCTCCGTTCTCAGTCTCGACAATATTACAACTATATTTCATAAAGTTTACGGTTTGCAGGTCGGTTTCCAGTGGTTGATAAACACACGGTGCGGATTGGCTCTCATAGCGGCTTGTTATATTTTCAGAAATCATATGGATATGGGCAGGTGCTTCAATTCTGTTATCATTCAAGTATAAACGTTCAAAATAATTTAATATGCTGCAAATAGCTTTTTATGTTTATTTATAATTAATTTAGGCTACCAGGTAGTGCACTCACTACACTGTGGCCATTTAGTTAATCTAGTTTTCATCCACTTTTTTTTTTCTGCATTAGTTGAAGAGTAGGTAGCATTTCAGTCCACCAAGATTTTCTTTGATCGACTACAGCCCTAATAACTACAGTATAGTAGTTTTTGAATTGCAAGAAATGACAAACCAAGGAAACATTTCTTCACCCATCCAATGTCCAATGACAAAAGCCTACATGCTAAAGATTTGTCACTAGTGGATTTTGCCACAATCCCCAACCACGATATTAACTAGTTGTCTCCACACCTGGCTCTTAACTAACCATCTGCTATCTGCCGGCTAGTTCTTTGAGTAGACTTAAGCTACAACTTGTAATAAAATTGAGTAGAATCAATAGCAAAAACAGAACAGACAGTTTAGTCACCGAAACATGAGTTCAGGACCAAACCCATCTAGTTTCATACATCTGCAAAGCTTTTATCGACTCCCCAGTCTCCTCAGTATTTATCATGCTTCTCTGCCTCATTGAATCAGCATCATTAGGCCTTTCTGTAAGTGCAATGGGGAGCAGAGGGCACTTGAGCCATGCGGCTCTGATGAGGTAATTAAACACCTGTTTCTCCTTCTATTTATGAGGCTACAATCACAACTACAATTTATCAAAGTACACAGAATGATCTAAAATAACTTTCTTTTACATGGCTATTCAGAGGAACGGAAGGTTGATTTCCTTTCAAAGGGTCAACGAGTTGAGTTGGATCCAGGCACACTAATTATCATTACAAGACATTTGTATTCATGGGATGCAATGCAAAAACTAAGCAATCTTACAGCATTGTGATTTGTGTTGGTACAGTTCCAAGACAACACTATTGTTTTAAACCTACATGATATCAGCAAAAACATTGAACCCAATTACATAATCAAAGCTGGGGGATCCAGTATACACACCATTCAGCAGATTCATCACTGAGACATACAGTGTTTATGAGCTCCACTACATAGTTGTGGGGACATAACAACTAGGGCAGACAAATGCACTGGAAGAATCAATTGTTTGCTTTCTTGCTATTGAATGTCATAAACTTATGGACCGCCTTCAATAGAAATGTGCAGTGTTTTCATTTTCTTACTCGGAGCAACTGTAACTCTGTTACATGTGTTATTCAGCACCACAGTAGCAGCACCATCTAAAGCAAAGCTTAAAATAATAAAATAAAGTAAAAGACCCTGCAGGCAATGCTGAAACTTTTGAATAAAAAAATCATTATGGAGGAACACATCAAACAGTGTAGAGAAGTGGAGAAGCTGAAGAATTTGCCTTTGCTGTGGGAATTAAGATCTAGCTGGAAATATATATATATAGAGATTTTTTTTCCCTTTGGAAACATAGGCCTAATATATATATATATATATATATATATACATATAAAAAGTTTTTAGACAAAGTCAACTTAATAACTCTAATAAGATCTTGCCTAATTTATCACCACTTACATTTTACAACATTATTATTACTGTACATGCTTGTACTTGGCATGCTAAGTACAGTATGACTGTAAAGTACATAATGAAACCAATTTCAGTGACTACACTGTGTTTGACATATTTTATTCTATATCTCCGTAGTGCCATCAGTAATTTATCTAACTTGTATTTTTTTTATTTAAAACGTCATAACGATAAAATACCTTGATCCAATCATAACCACTCTTTATTGTGTGTACTGTACCTTGAAGAAAGACATGGTTGCTCCATCTTTGACCACACCATACTCAATCTTGGTCTGCTTAGCGATGTCATCGGCCGAGTCCACAGGCGAGTCCATTCTCTCCACAGTGAGAAAAGCCGCTAGATTAGCCGTATAGGATGATATGATGATGAGTGTGAAGAACCACCAGATCCCACCGATGATCCTGGTTGACAGGGCTTTGGGCATCAGTTCTGAGCCTGTACGCGACACAAAGTGAGAGACTATTAAGCAATTATCTAGATAAATGTGTACCTGCCAACACTGTAACCAAATTAAACAAATGCAGAAACACGAGCGCTTGAGTTTTTGTTAATTACCGCTGCAAATATTTTTGGCAGTGCCACCGGAGTTGATCAAGGTAGTGTCGGTGAGGAAAATGAAGCCAGTTGAGCCAAACTCTCAGCAGAATGGGCCGATCACACCAGTAAGCCGCGTGCTTCTCTTACCTTAGGTACAAAAGCCTTTCTCAGCTCATGTCAGCAATCACTTAACTAACTCACTATGTACTCATTAACTTATCAATTTCGATGTGTCTTGTGGTGATTAATACCATTTGCAGTTGACCCTAGTCTATTACTGAGTCTTTTGTCCGAAATGAGTTTTGATGGACCGGTTGACATATCATATGTAATTCACACTATTAGAATTGAGACAGTTTCTTGTCATTTCATATCACCTTTAACAGATGTACACAAAACAAATCATCACAGTCTGTATGAAAAATGGAAAAAGAAAAATCAAGATATAGAACATAGCCAGACTGACAGTACACTTCGCCATCAGCCTTGACTTTGAGCGGTCCTCTGCTGAGTAATACTATGTTTACAATGGCTCACTGACTGGTGTTAAAGTTTAGTTTATATATACTTTATATCTCATCTTTGACAACCTTTAAAATACCCTTGTGCTTTGTGCACTCTGTTACTTTACTGAGAAGATTTATGAGGGCAATTCTAAAGAGTAACAAGCCCACAGAAGGGGGAGGGGGGGGGGGGCAGAGTGGTCAGCTCTTTAACCTCTTCTACCAAATTTGATTGGATTTGTCCTTTTGTGGTTTGACACAGACTCTATATGGTTACAAACAAGGGAAGACGGTAGCATCGCTTAATTCACTATTCACAAAGGGGAAGATCCAGATGCATTCTGTGGTTGCACTAAAAATGAAGTGAAGCAACGTGTAACTCGATTGAATTCCACACTATAAAGTGCTGTTGTCAGCAGGGAACAGTATATGGTGCTGCATCAGAGGACTAATAAATACAAAAAGCAGATCAGTCATATGGTGCCAAGGAAATAAAACGGTGTCAATATCCCGTACATTTCCTTGACGAAGGACTCGTATCTTGTAAACCAAGGAAATACAAATGTTTCAGGGAAGATAGTGATACTATTTCAGTAACCAAAACATCACATCTATCTCAGTGACTGCTGTACTGCTGGTTCACATGAATTCTGTAAATAGCCGTCTAAGATTATACATAGTATATAAAACACTGAAGTGCAAGTATCATTGTGGGATTTGTATTTGTGGCAAAATACACATTTTTAATTTTGTGACAAAGTTAAGAAACAATAATAAAGCCTTTTCATGCCATGATAAGTGCCTTACAAAGCCGCTGATGAAGATGCAAGAAGAAGTACAAGGACTTTTTTTTTTTTTTGTAGATGAGCAAAAGATCTGCAAGAGTGTCTTTAAGTCAGCAAATAATCATATCTCATCGAGAGCCAGTCTTTATGCTAAGCTAATCACATGACTCTAGCTCCACACTTAGCATTAACTGACAGCTATGAGAGTGGTTATTCTTCTCATCTAACTCGCAGAAAAAAAAGTCTAGAAGCATATTTCCTGAAATGCTGAGCTATTTTTTTTAAGCGTGTTATATAGCATTTGACATTATATTAGTTGGATCAGGAAAACAAACTATGAAGTAGTTCATGTTAGCTACATATGCTAATGCAGCCTGGCCAACATTAGTTTACCACAACTCTCAATCGGCAACATTTTATAAACATCCAGTAATAACTAACAAACATTGTGCCTTGTCTTTAATGTCCTGTTGTCCAGTTTACACAGGAGGAAGAGAAAAAAACACATGGGGCTTTGAATATGAGGCATGCTATCTTTAGCTTTTACTCATAGTAGGGGTAGTACTTACCAGCTTCAAAAGACTTTAGGATTTCTTTTTTTTTGTTGATAATATTAAAAGGTAGACTTGAATTTTGAAATGTTAAGATTCCTTTACTTTAGGTCTGAGAAAAACTGTGCTGTTGCATTTTTAACTTCTTTTAGATTTGTTGTATCATCCAGTCTCATGGTTTATAGATCAAGGTGAACATTGAGTTTAAGGGCTTTCTGTTTCCAGTCTATGCCTCAACTGTTTCTCTGTAATGCATAAATATTCTTAATTAACCAGCACTTAGGGAAACTGAAGGACTTCTTAAAACTTAATGTTGACTGAGGTTGAATTCCAGTACTCTGCGTCATCTGCAAATACTGGGCTATAAACAATAGGGGAGTTAATGTAAGTATAATGGATACACTCTGTCTATAGCTACTACGAACATTACAGCACATATTTATTGAGAGGAGACCATAAAGGAGTCACTCTGACACTGCTATTCTCCTTTTAAATAAATGAGCAGAATATCAAATAAATTAGCAGAATATTTTGTATCTATTGACGCATCTTGAATTGTGATTGTGTATTTAGTAGTGCATTGTGCTGAACATGATGTCCCTGTTTTCAGGAGTGTTTCTCCCCACGAGCAATGCCTCACCTGAACATGAGAGAACTAGGCTTTCCCATGAGAATGATTACCTGCACTTAGCATTCCCTCCGTGGAGTCATAGCACAATAACTCCCTTCCAAAGCTTGAGGCTTTTACTTGTTGTTAATTGCTTTTAAATAATAACACTTGAATGGAATGAATGGAAATGTTTATTCCATTGCAAGTACATCTCGATCTGAATCTCAAAAAGGGGCAAAGTCACAACTGCAGTTTCTTAACCACAAAATGTGGAAGCAAATACAGATTACCATATTTTAGGCTTTAAAACATGCATCTTGGTAATATTTAGAGTGTATATATATATTTTAGATAATCAAAGCATGAGAGAATTGGGAATTAGTCGACTCATAAATCAAACATGCTTTCTAAAATTATTTTATGTGGGGAAACCAATTTACGGGAAATGATCAGACATATGTTTGTTGTGAGCAAAAGCCTACTGAGACCCCCAGGAACGCATTTGAAGTACACAAAGTGTTTGCTTTTGCACCTCCTCATATTTTGCGTTCTTTGTCTTGTCTATGACACCGTCCTCCCACAGACAAGCTGGTAGATTTTTTCTTTTTTTTCTTTTTGAATCTCCTCAAACACGTCCATTTGCATTTTAAACATGTCAAGGAAATGGCTTCCATCTCAGCTGCTGTCACTGTGTTTGGCAGACAAGCGGAGGATGTCTGTTTATGTGACACAGACAAAATGTACCTTGCTGCAGATACCACCATGCAGCATGTGTTACAAGGTGCTGTGGCACAAATGGGTGTCACGGAAAGCAGGAATCAGTCTGTCAATTTTAAACTCAGACAATTTATGTGTTCAAGATATTGTATTACAATACTCAATATAAAAATCATGTAGAAACAGTTGTGCAACATAAGAAATATGCACCACATGTCCATATTCATAATGTAGATAAACCTGCTGGAGCTGTGGCGACCCCTGACTAACATTAATGGACATTTTATGGCTATTTCATATTATATTTAATGCATACCAGTAACAGTAGAGAACAACCTTTGAACTTTTAATAGAATTCTCTGTTTTTATTATGTTTTGTTTTGAGTATTTCTTTTTAACAATTATACATACTTAATAGGTTTTTTTTTGTTGACAAATTCAGTGTTTTCTTTTCCCTAAGATATAAGCCAACTGTATACATGTATCTATCTATATGTATATATATTGTCTAACACCCCTGAAAAAACAAAAAGGTTGGGAACCATCGTGCTAGAGAACACACACATGAACTTCATATTACCTTCAATATTCCAATCTGACATTTTTCATTCACGGAACTACAAATAAAAATAATTTTAATTGAAATAGCTCATTTTACATATCTCAACATTGAGACCACAGTTGTGGGAAATGAACAAAAGGGCTGTTTGGACCCATAAAATGCTTCATAATTTGTATTAAATCACTTTATTTAGTAATGAGTTTTAATGTCGAGATGTGTAATAACATTTTGTTTATATTTATCAAGCATCATATGACACATTCGAACAAAATCCTAAATTTCACTGCTTGGACTTAAAGATTCCCGTAGTTTCAGAAAACACCCAACTATGAGAAACACTGGAGCTCAGGCATTGACAGACAATACTGTTAGTCATGATACGAATTATAATAGGGAATTCTCCCCAGTTTAGTTCAATAATAAAGGCCACTAACTAGCTCGTTTTGTTTTGATTCTCTCTCTCTTCTCCCTCCCGGCACACTGGTGCTACGCTCGCACCGGCAAATTGGCAGAGCTGCTATGTAGTTTTACAAGAGTGCTGCCGAGCTTCTGTGCTTAATGAATTGCTGAATGTGTTTGCTATCCTTATGGGCAAAGATCCACTACGGAGTCTCACTAAGCCTCCTTGATTTATTTTGTTACGTTGAGGTTAAGCATTTTATTACTTGGGATTTTTTTCCCGCCACAGTTGACTTCATTATGTCATTTCTGGGCCTTCATTAGCTCACCTTGTCCCTTTAAGGGACACTGAACAAGTGAAGGCCTATTTGTAGAATTAAATCTGCAGTGTGAAGTTTAGTAATAAAGGTTGGATTATTGTGCTGAAAGAAGAAATTGCTTCTTTTCTTTTGATTAGTTTCAAAATTATAGCATCGCGCAAGATAGCAGTGACATTTAATTGGTAGGCTACTTGTTGGACAGTGAGATAGATGGATTCTCCGCAGCGGGTCACTCACAGTGCAAGTCGTACAGCGCTGAAATTATCACACCAGCCAGCTCTAGCATGGCTGACAGCTGACATTTGTCAGCCATGTTTCTCAACTTACCCTTTTCGTCCCAACACTTAGAACGCTCTTGAGCAGGGCCAGTGGATGCGTTATGGGAAAATAAATGCAGCAATGTTTTCCATCCTTACCTGACAATCTCTGACAAGTGCCTGGCACCTACTCTTCCTTTTTTAAACAGCAGGGAGGTGACAACAACCTTACTTTGTCATGTAAGGCTGAGCTCTGCAGTTGTTCTTGACAGGTAAATGTCTTATGAAACAGTCAGGGAATGGAAATCATGGAGCTTGTCAGTTAAAGAGGCAGAAAGAGGGAGCTAGCAGGAAAGTGGGATGTTGCGATAGTATTGTTTCTGACAGGGAAGAGGATGTGTGCGCCGCCGTACCTTGTTGCATTAAGGAACCGACTCCAAACCAGAAGCTGTTGAGGAGGGTGAAGTTGTTCTCCACCACATCTGATCCGGGGTTGCAAGGATGGGCATCGTACCATTCATACGGGCTAAACCTGGGAACGAGACAGGAAGTTGGGAAGCTGTTTTTAATATTTAATTGGTCATGAGCTCTGAGAAAATGCAAGAACGATATCCTACTTATATCCTTCTTGAACACCATTCCTTCCTCGAGGAAAAATCTCAAAAACTGAACCTTATTAGCATGAGAGCTATTCTGAGAGTTCCAGCTATTTCAGAGTTCCAGCCGGAGTTTGGAGTAACAACATTACAGTATTGATGACTGTTGTAGAGCAGCAGCTCTATGAAGCAATAGTAAAAGCAGCGTTAACTGTTTTTTTTGCCACTTGGTTGCAGCATAACAAGCTGTAAACATCACCAAACTCTAGAAAATGATAACATGTTAGTAAACAGTTGCCTATTTTGCATATTGAGCAAATACAGAGCAACGCTAGCATTAATACGGAGTTGTGTTTGTGGCCACCTGATAACGTCCAACATTCAATATCATACAATATCTGTCTCTTTAGCTGCTACATGCTCAACTTTGTTTACCAGTTAGTTGCTAATTTTGTCTGTCTGCTGAATGGTGCTGGGCAGTCAGCTGAAAACAGCTGCCTGCTGCTGCTGGAGACAGTCGATGAGAGCAGTAAAAGTGAACTCGAACATTAAAGCTGGGGGCCATGAACACCAACACAATGTGCTGAAATGCATTAAAAAGCTCTAAGGGGAAGTGGGTGATCATTTTCTGTGGGTTCATCAGTATGAGCAACAGCTTTCAAATTAAATATAATCTTCTGATCCATTGTTCACAGAAAAACATTGTTTGATTTCACTGGTTTTCTAAGTGGTAAAACTATTATAAAATGCCAGATCGTTCCTATAGATGATCAAAGAGGCCCGGGAATCTAATTTTTCCGAGGGAATACAATGTCATGTTTCAGAATGCAAGGCATGAAGACCTAAAGTCCCACGAAACCATAAAGCATGCATCTTTCCATATCTCTGCCATTTAGTTTGACACATGCTGAAAATGCTGCACACCTTTTATTGCAGAAGCCATTTTCAGTGGCAGATTCTGAGATAAAACATGCTAAATGTCACTACTTTCCCCATTTTAAAATGCATTTGTATAATGTGAAAAATCTTTTTCCGGCTCTTTATTCTTGGTGCTCTGCTGAGTACAATTGGATCCCTTAAACTCCAGATAGTATCTCCCCAAAATGTGGCATATCTGTTACTTTGATGAGATATAATACAACGTGCTAATGACAGAAAGAAACCCTTTTCTTATAAAAACCGATAAGTAACTAAAATGGTCCACAACACTGTAACCCACAATGGAGAATCCTCGAGTGCACATTCTCAGCTCTGAGGGGCCGTAGAATTCTCTAGAAAGATTAAATTGACTGAAATTTATATTGTGAGAGATAGATACACTTCAATCTAATTACATGCTGCAGAAATATTTTCTAATATGTCAGCAGTCTATTTTAATCAGACACTGAACAGGACTGATGGTTAATCATGAAACTGTCCTAAAATGGAGTCTTTCCAGCCACCATTCAAGTATTTCTCGTCTTAGTGAAACAGTAAGACATATGAGCTGATGGACAATACGAGTGTGGTTTTGCTCAATGTTGGCATGCCTTAGTTTTATTTCTTGTGCATTAAAATAAAAAGTGTTTTAATTTCAAATAGTTTTAAATGTTTGCGTACATCAGAAAGGCATTGGACAGCTGCTGGCTCTCCCTACCATTTCAATGAATTCATTTAGTTTTACTGAATTGTTGTGAAGTGTTAAATTGAACTGGCCTGAAATAGTCCACAAATGAAGAAAAGAGCAACGTCTTAAGTGCAATTTCTACACAAACAATGTTCCACGGCTGCTTCAATACCCCTGGTTCTCTGTTAACTTCGAGAAAGGCTGTGTCAGTAAGTAGAACCAAATGCTTGCTTCAGACTTTGTGCTGAACAACCGTGTACAAAACTGTCTGCTAAACATTACTATTAGCTGTTGGCTAAGAGTACAGCCTACATACACGGTACACAGTACACATACAATTTGCGTTTTCAACCCTGCATTTACATTTAGGGACTATGGTAACCAATACAAAATACAAAATCTGTGAGAATAGTAAATGTGCATAACAAGCTGCCTCACCATCTTTATTATTTAACACAATTTAACGTTGTTTAACTGAACTTCACATGTTGAGTTAAATATAGGAAATGCATCAAAGAATATGAAACTTTTTTTTTTAAGTAAGAAGCTCCACCTCATCTGATCTCTGATAGTTGACACAAACATGGTGTAGAGCAATGCTGGAATCATGTAGTTTGGTAATATTATTATCAGCGTACTTTGTTTTTGATTCAACTGTGTTCACTTCTTATGTTCACTCCTTCACTCTCATTATCAACAAACCCAAATCACCAAACCCTGGTGAAAACCATGTAGGCCTTTCTCCAAATGTGGTGAATTTGAATGTCTCTGACAAACTCAAGGGTTGAGAAAATGTTCCTACTCCAATCTAAAAACCCTCTTAATTTTGAAAAGAGTCCAGTGGAAATTACGCCTCAGAAGATAATTGTTATGGTGCAGCAGAGCTTTTTGAAAGTCAAATGTTTTCTGCCTAACATTGTTGCTAATGCCTTGACACCTCTGTCCAGCATCTACAATTATCTACTTGTGCTGAAGTAGCCCTCTTATTATTCACCAATGTCTGTTTTATGCTCAATGCACTTTTAGGGATGCAGCTTTTCAGCTATCTAGGCCGGCCTCCAAAAAATCTGATGCCACAATTTAAGATGATTTTGTTCTTATGTGAAGCCACTCCAGCATTTGTTTGGTCTCACAACAACGAATGAGGATAGAGGAGTGCAGCTGTTTGCTCTCAAGTCCCAGAACTCCTTTCAGTGCCCGCTTTTCTAGAACTTCCTAAAGCACCACTTTGCATGGAAAGCAGCAGGAAATACTCACAATGATACTCACAGGATATTCATCATATTCATGACCAAAAAAAATTACAAGCGAGATACTTTTCAGCCAATCAAACGGATAATCTCCATCCATAATCATTTTATGTCTCATTATTGCCAATAATGTTTATGTAAATAATGATGATCGACTATATACTGTATAGCCTCCGTTGATGTGTATACCTTTTTTCTTTGTACTGCTGAATGCGATGATGAAGTTACCAGTTTTTTTGCTTCAGCAAGTATTTCTCCTTTTTAAACGATCGTTTGAATTTGCATTGCCAATTGCAAAGACATCACACAGGAAACAAGAAATTGCACACTGAATGGGACTTTGCAACTCAAGTTAAGATTTTCTTTTCCTAATTCTCCTTTTCATACTGGGCTGTAGAGAGCCCATGCAGACATAAATGCCTTGATCACTACCTAGCAGCTAACACAGTATGAGAAACTGGCTGGTGTATTCAAATCTCAGCCTGCGAGAGTAAATTACTATTGAGGGAAGTGTATGAAGGACTGATGGGAAAAGCAATATGTAACTTGTGGACTTACCTGGCAATGACAAAAAGGACACAGCTAACACCCAGGTAGGCCAAGAGGATGTAGACCCAGATGTCAGGAGTCATGGGGTTCAGGAAGGAGAAAAAGCCGTTGTTGGTGGCGTTGGGTTTGCGATACAGGATGCTGATTCCCATGCTCATGAAGGGCTTGGAGAAGTCGATGACCTTTTCACGCATGTAGGTGATGGTGAGAGGAGCCACTGCCAAGTCGGCTCTCTGTAGCACCAAAACAAAAGATATAAATAGAAAATTGCTCTGATTACTATTTTCATATGGACAGTTGAGTTAATTGTGGCCAAGGCAGTAGCGTTTCTCTAAAAGTTGCAACGTCTGTTGGTAAATCACTTTGGTCCAGACTGAAATCCTGTATCTCTCCAATGAAATTTGGTACAGATATTTATGGTTCCCAAAATATAAATCCTAATGACTTTGGTGATCCGCGTGAATTCTATCTTCTAGCACCGCATTTGTGGCTTTGAGTAAAATGTCTCAACAACTATTGAATGAAATACCATGAGGTGTGGTACAGACATTCATGTCCCCCTCAGGCTGAACTTCCATAACTCTTCATTTAGCACTACCATCAGATTAAAATAAAAACGTGTCCAAAACTTTGGTTTATGACCAAATAGCTGCAAAAATGAATGGCATTCACATCAGCCTCAGCTGTTCTTCTAGTTCTAATTTAGCAAATATTAACATCCCAACCCGCTAAAATGAGAAGGCGAAGACGGTGATCATACTTCATGTTTGCATTGTCATTATTAGCATGTTAGTATGCAAGCTCAAAAAAAGGCTATGCCTAAGAATTGTCTCTGTCTACTGTGAATTATTTATTGGGAGGTTTCAGCAGGGCCATATAAGGTGTGTCTTTATTTAAAAATGGGGTACATGCAATAAAACGGCCAGTGACGTTCTCTGTGAAACGTATAATTTGAATGCGAAATACGTTCCTGACTCTTCGATGATGCGTTTCAGAAAAAGAAGAGATGTCGTTCCAATGTATCAGATATGGTTACATCCATAAAGCCATTATCTAGTGTCAATAGAAAGACATACAAACATTGTATAGTATTGTGCAATGGGCACGGCTGAGCATGACAGATAAGTTTCAGTAACTATTATATGCATATGACTGCATATTCAGAAGGTTACCATTTAAATTGGCAGCCCCCACAACTCCCCTGCACCCTGGCTGGACAGGAGGTTAATGAAACCAGCTGCTTGGTTCACACTTGGATACCTCTTTCCTCCAAGAAACGACACAACTCACAAAGGGAGGCTTTCTATTCTTCCTACATGCTGAGCAGCGAGAGAGGAACAGAGCTTGTTCATACAACAGTTCACCGTACAGCAGTTTCACCAAATAAAATGAGATCTCATGTTTGTTTTGGTTCTTTATGCAAAACTGTTAAACCTCACAGCAGCTGGTTCCAGAAACACACACAACCTTAATAAGATGAAAAGACATGGCTGAATTGTGCAGCCATGTCTTGCATGCTTCTTGTGAACTGATGTATTGTACGGCATCTCATTTGTTTTTAACACCTTAAAATATAATTTTTTTTTTACTTTAAATACTCAGTTTCTCGTCCCTAAGGCTGTTTTTAACACAAGTTAAACTTTCCCTGTGGCTTAGACAGCGCTTCCCTCAGATTTGTGAGATAACAACCACGTAACGTTATACAAAGGTCAGAAAGAAAACATTTCCACTTTGAGTGTGACACTGCGGATTATGTACTCCTGTGGTCAGCACCATGGTAGCTAAATACACGGTGGCCTCTGAAGAGACGAGAAGATGGGAAAAACGATGCATCCTGCAGTGCATCTGCTGTCTCTCTTAAACTATTCAAATTTGTTCATCACATACTGCTCCCTCTGTTCTCGGCTGCCAACTGCAGCTTTGAACCAACCTGCCACTCAGCCGGAAGATCAACCAGCATGTGATTCCAGACATCCCTACGGTGGGCTAATATACATGCCGCATGTCCTTGTTCTGCTTACTGCTTAGGCACACAAACTGGGCACAAGCAAGATAACCTGATAGTGCCCTGCTGCGTGCCACATGGCTTGGTGTTATCTGGGTTTGCAGATGGTGGGCTTAGTGGTGTTCTCCCTCCAGACCTCATCACCTGATGATAGCCTGGAGGATTTATAGTGTTACAACTGGCACAATCCATGCCTTTCAAATCCACTAACTGTACACTGGACATACCTGAGCATTATTACAGTGAGCTGCTCCTTATTCTTTGTTTTTGTGCAATGATTAACAGCACATGACATTAGGGCATTTGCTCACGCTCCAAACATAGAGTAATTACATACTGCTTACAACCAAGCCCTTTTATCCCTCAACAAACATTTACGCACTATGCTATACAGTCTGTATATGCATTTTACAGCTTGTAATCACACTGCCTATTTTAGGATTGTATCGCACTTGTATAAAGGGCTTCTGTGTTGCTCCTTTTCTTCTTTCTATGAACATTTAGAAGACATACAAGATCAAATTTTGCTTCAGTAGAATGTGGGGCATTTTCTGAAACACACTTTGCTGAACTATGCAATGGGCACCACAGATAACAGAGAGCGATTGTTGCTACATAAATGCTGAGGGAATATAAAAGGGTCTGATTGTCCACATAAAACATGCATTTACAAAACCCATGGTGAGGAATGAATGCACAGCCTTCTTCCACACTTTGCTGTACACAACAGCGTGGATATTCCTTTTATATGATACAGTCAAATAGAAAAATATACAAAGGGATAATGATGGAGATATGCAATGTAATGAAGAAATTATTGCTTTGCATAAGCAGCACATTCAGAGTGTGGTGGCCTGGAACTGTGATTTACTTAAGAGCGCTTTGACAGGCGGGACAAACATGTTTGCTGTCGAGGCAGTTTAACTTTTGCCCTTGCAGCTACGGGTCATGACTCTCACCAAAAGGTCATCCCGCTGTCTCGGATCACAATCAAAATCCCACTTGTCCATTCAATTGCAGTCACATGCTTTCTTCAGTAACCAAGAAAATTCTTGGACAAAAAACTTGTATGTGTGTGTTATCTGAATACACATGAAGCCTTTCATTCAGACCTAAATCTAGTTGACTGCAGTCTATCTGTGTAGACAAAGAGGATGTGGGCTGGCTACAACCTTCCAGTGTGTCTGTCGAAGCAAATAATGTCAATTGCCATGACAGAAACAAATGATGTGCTAAGCACGCTATTAACATTTGCATCACAGCGTGATTAAAGTGATCATCTATTGTGACTAAATCAAGTTTAACAAGGCCTGTTGCATCATTTAGCACCTTCCAAACAATGCCCTTTGGCACTGCAGTGAGCTTTGTGACTACACAGAGGAAAATAAGGGCTGTTTGTTACATAATGCTAAATTTGTTGCACTTGAAAACATTGCAGTTCCTCATTCAGAAGCATCAGTTACATGGCGAGTAGGTCGCATAATGGCATCATGTTCATCCGAAAATATAGGCAAACGCACACTTACGGAGCGTTACTCTATTTCTGTCACATCACCTTCTCTGTGTGACAAAACATGATTAACTACAGAGATGAATGAAGGCTTACAACTGAGTCCAATAAACTCAAGTCTTGTTCTTTTAAAAAGATGTCTGTCAGCGTTTTTTGTGTAATTCTGTAATGCAACTATGATTTATAAGGGTACACTACGAGAGCTGATGGCATGAATGCATGCGCATTGTGTTTCAGCCCCGTTTTATCAGCTAAAACCAACCGTTTTCCCCTGTTTTTTTTTTACCTCAGACCTTATCTTACTCTGTTACCCTTTTTTAAGTAAAGGCAGTGATCCCCAGCAAATTGTTATAAATCTTATCTGTCTGTATTACAATGAAGGGCCAATGGGTTTTTAAGAGGTTAATAGAAAGTAGTTATGAATACAAATTGGACAGATAACAACTATGACAGTGGCCATTTACTCTCCCCTTCTCTATCTCTTTGTATATGGTGTACACAATGGATGCAATTCATGCATACAATATGTTTCATACATAGTATTTTGTATAAGATAGATGTATAGGAAAATAGCATTTTACAGTACATATAACATTTCTTGTTAGAGTTGGGAAGAACTGCAGCCCAAACTTTATTAGCTCAAAGAAGGAGATGCAGTAGTTTGAGGTTTATTCCCAAGAAATCTGTAGACATACTGGCCTCTCATATTATTCCAGGGTCAGATCTCTTGAGCTCGAGTTAAAGTTTATATTTCAGGTCTGCTGAATCACGATCAGCTTATCCATACAGACAGGGGTAAGGAAGGCACTAGACCACAAAATAGAGCCCACTAAAAATCCACAAAGAAGACGTCATGCGCCCTTGGTCATGCGATAAGGAGCAGTAGAAGCAATAACCACCCGTATAGATTCTAATCTTCACTTCTGCTGCCATTTACAAAGGCATTAGACTTTGGACAAAAATAAGCTAAAATATTTATGTACATTCTAAAAACTAACGCCTAAATGCATCACTAACTGTATTTATCTGCTAATTTATAATGTATCTTGTATAAAACATATGCAAATGGGGCTACTCATTGGTGTGGATGTGCGTGTGTGTGTGTGTGTGTGTGTGTGTGTGTGTGTGTGTGTGTGTTCCACAGCTTTCTTTCATAATAAGTTGGTCAGTCCAGAGGTCTGAATCACCAAATGCTAAATATATTTACAAAACGCATGTAAACCACATGTCACAAACAACAACACCACAACATTTGGATGTAAGATGATGAACCCACCTCTGACCACCTGCACATTCTCCCTTTTTAAGTGAGAGAATGGGCTAATACAAAGAGCGTATGTGCTGATTAATGATGGAGTCATGCATCTCTATTTCGTGCCAGCGTTGTCTGCCTTTAGTAATCCATTTGTTCCCCTCAAGGTTATTGTTATTAACATGGATCTAGCAAAAAGCTTGGATGGAGAAATAAAGTGCTGCAGTGGGAGACACCTTTCCCAACCCTTTCAGCACCAAGCCATTGACTCCTGCCATACGATTCCCTGCACTAAATGCCACTTAAGCTATTACAAGTTTTCAGCTGAGTACAGCGCTGACCCGATGGGGCTGAGGACAAAGAGAGAGCACTGACAGGGACACTTATGAAATGCCAGCAGAGAATTGCCACCATCACTTCGCTGTGAGGCTGTTTCATGGCCGCTGAGGTTTTGGAGTTTGACACGGACATCTGCGATTGCCCACTATGCCTCAGGAAGATGATTGCGGTGTGTTCTCCTGCATCCTTACAACATATGCAGGATCACATGCTCATCCTAGATCTCTGGCTTATCCAGCTGAAGGAAGTGGCTTGTCTCACTGAATGGCATCAACACACTTGTAACTTTTAGGCAACCTTGACATAATTGTGCCATAAATGTAACTGACAGCTTTGCAGGCTCTCCCTGACTTGTACTCAATCATAACTATATCACTGCCCACACAGAGGACATAACCTTCAATTCAGTTCAATGGCATGCTTTTGTAAGTTTGCGTGATGATGTAAAACATTTTACAGCGTATGAAGCCGCATAATTTTAGAGATGAGGCACCTAATAAAAGAATAGTTTGACATTTTGGCAAAAAAGGTTCATTAGCTTTCTTGCTAAGAGTTAGATATGAAGAGTAATACCTCTACCTAATGTAGGCACGATAAATATGTAGCTGGAGCCAGCAGTCGATTAGCTAAGCTTAGCATAAAGTCTGCAAACGGGAAAACTGGCTCTGTCTAAAGGTAACAAAACCACCAGCACCTCTGAAGCTCACATGATACATCATTGTTTAACCTAAACAATAATCACCGTTTTAAGTGGGTTATATCCTGGACAATTACTTTGGAAGTACTTACAAGAGGAGTAGTTTCTTGGAGTTGCCTGGTAAATGCTAAGCTAACGGACTGCTTGCTCTAGCTACATACAGTATGAATCATGCAAACTACTCATCTCATACTTGGCAAGAAAGCAAATAGGCATATTTCCCAAACTATTCCTTTGAATAAAATGTGAAGCACAACTTACATGCTCTATCAGTTCCCTGATCATGCCGTTCCACTGGCCCTTGTCATCCTGGGAGCCGTATCTCCCATCAGGCACCAGGCGGATCTCATACGTGAAGCCCAGGACATTGGCAAGCTCCTTGAGCAAGTCGATGCAGAATCCTTCGAAACGGTCGTTCCCAACCAGCGCCTTGTCAGACTTCTTAAGCATGACGTATGGCTCCTCCTGCACAGACCCAAAAGATCAGATGAAAAGCAATGGTGAGGTCAGCTTTTTCAATTTGTTTCAGCACATGCACTTAATTGAAGCAAAGTGATCTGAGCTGATGAGTCGCTGTTGCATTTAACAGGCAGTGACAGCAGATTCAACTTCACTGTGCGGTACAGGGAGTGTTAAAATGTGAAAGACGGCTGAGGTTTTTCTTATATAGATGTATTAACGAAAGGACACCTGAGCTCATTTATGAATCTAATGTAAATTAAGTGCCTTGCTATTGTGATCGTAATGCACAGAAAATGAATGTTTATACTATCGGCTAAATAAACCTACTCTGTGTGTTGACCTATATAGCTGGTGCACAGGTCTGTTTGTTTTACAGTCAGGTAGCTGACACTCTTTACTGGCCCGTAATATCCTGCCTGGCTGCTCATAATTCGGGCCTTATAAAACCTTGATTAGGAACAGAATGCCGCAGTGAAAAGGAACATGCCCACGATGTTGCCTTCTTCAATTGACACCAATCTCCGAGGGAGAGCAGCTGAACTGATGCCTGCAGTGACAATGACCAACACAGAATAGCTCCAAAATGTATTTTAAAACATGTTGGTCCATTTATGCAAAAGCTGTAATACAATATATTGCTTCCAATAGCCAATTGTACAATTTACATTTTACATTTTACAACTGAGCTCAGAAGCAGCGTAATTGGTTTTCTTGTTTTGTGTTTTGCTGGAGCTCGGGTGGCACTAAAAAGGCATATGTGACATATATAATAGTCAAAGAGGAGAAAATAAGCAGTCTTTATTCCCTCAGGATTTGTTTTTCATTGGGGAAAGTGGAGGTGATGAGGTTGGAGATGGGGGCAACACAATCTTAACATCATGTGCTGTTTGTTATGGTTAGTTTCCTGCAAAGGACAGTGTAAAACTGACATTAAGCTCGGCATAATTTATTCTACACATTCTAAGAAAAACAAGATGCCTAGAGGAACATACCGTGATGATACACATCTTTAATTGTTTGCAATCAAAATATGAAGCCACTTGGACATCACAATTTGGATGGCCTCTTAAATAAATAATAAGTTATGAATATTTGATGACAATGCATTTAGAGAGCAAGTGCTTAGCCACAAACTTTGCTCAAGTTGTCCAATTAACTTGATCAAAAAGTTTGCATGTTAAGGGAAAAAGTCATTACCATCTGTTTCTAGCCTTCCAATTCTTGCTATTCCCCAAGGTTTGGACTCAAATCAAAGTGTTTATACCAGTTTTACCCTCACAGTCGCAGCATGGGCGTGCATAACAGAACGAGGAGGGAGGCGGGCTTGCGCAGAGACATTACAGGCAATGGAGTGCAAACAATTAATGTAAGGGGGAAAACACATTAGGCGCTTTAATCTCTTCGACAAAGTTATCACTATAAAGCTGTCAGACGTCTTGTTCATGCATCACTTGAATCAGTTTGATGCAATGTCATTACACTAAGAGGGGAGATTGATATTAAAGTTTAAACTCTCTTCAGCAATTTCAAAGTAGGCAATTTTATCATCTTAAACTAATGATTCCCAACGAAATGGAAAACCGAGGATCATGTCAGAAATACTCAAATGCACTTTGAGGCGAAAATGATCCAAAACATTTTTAGGAAACTTAAAAAAGGAACTGAAACACTTGAACTATAGTACTTAGAGTGGTGTTAATGTAGATGTGTTTCTCTCAAACTACAACATAAAAGCAGCCACTACTGTAACTTCCTAGTGCAGTAGTTCAACATTACACCACTTAAATTCTTGTTAAATTTCTCCTCTTTGAGACCGAATTAACATAGATGGCACCTGATAGGCATTAATTATGTTCCGCCTTGCCCCCACTTGTCATAATTACAGCCCTGTGGTCTAATATAGGCATAATGATAGTGTTTATCGTTGTAGCTTGTATATCTGTCCTGAAAAGGTGCAGGGGGGGGGGTGTCTGTGTCAACACCTCTCTGATAGCTCCACAAAGAGCCCAACATCCAGTGACAGTGTTAAGTACACACAACTATAAATGAATGCAATGTCAAGTTGGGGGAGGGATCACCTAGTTCTCTCTATCTGCACATGTAATTATTGCACTCTCAGGAATAGTTCATCCTGTCTCCTTTTTTTTTTTGCCAGTCCTTCTCATTTAACATGCTCATGGTGTGACTTTAAAATCTCATCTGAATTACTGATAATTGAAGCTACTGTTGCTAAAGCTGTCAAAGCTTCTTGTTCTCACACGGCATACTTAAGCAGTGTATAACGATGGCCGCAGATTCAACATTTTAAATTCTCAATAGGCTACGACGAGCCCTTGATTTTAGACGAAAGCAGGCTTCTCATTTCTAACCAGCGATCAGCTGAAATGACAACCGTCTCTGTAGCTAGAAACACGTAAGCTAGCTAGCCAGGCATGATAATGGCTGCAGCAGTGAAACACACTGTTAAACCATTCCTTACACTTTTCCTCCTGTATTTTTGGTTTTGAAAGACTAAGAAAAAAAGGACACTACCATCCTAAATCCTTGAATGCTCAGTGAGCATCGCTCTTGCTCACAGCTTCAATATGTGGGGGAAATCCATAGCTTGACAGGAGCGCTGTGCCTAGTTATGGTTGTTAAACTAGGATTGGACAATCTCTGTTTGGCAGAAGTGTTTAGTGAATGCTCAGTTATAATACAGTATCCTATTGTGAAATCTGAGTGCTATGTTTAGATGTAGCAAATGTTGTATGTGTCCTTAACCGGAGAAAAGAAATGTAGACTGAGCATACTTCTTCGAAATGCCGCAATGCATTTAGAATTGAATATAACATGGCTGATGTTGGAAAGCTTGGATTCTAGTGTATTATCTGGAAGGAAAACCGAGAAGACATGAAGGGTAAGATATCTTTCACGGCAGGCTACACAGGTGACCCACCAGGATGGTGGTGATGACGAGGGAGCGGTTAGCCAGGGAATCGGTGATGTTCATCCCTTTTCGCTTCGGCACTTCTGTGATGTTAAGACCTCCCGACACACTCCACTTCCCCACCTGCGGAAGAAGGAAAAACGTGAAGCTAAGTGTTCTGTGTCTGTCGGCGGATTGTGACCCCAGCAGACTCCCTCGCCAACAAGTCTCCCACATTAGTGCCAGGTTGAACACATCTCCGGCAGCATTAGGTGATTGGCTGAGTCACCTTTATATCATCAGGCCGAGGAGTTTTGGAAAGCAGGGGATAGTTATGTGTACGTCTTGAACGAAAGCAAACATGACTGGCAAATCAAAGAAACCGGAATCATTTGATGAATTGTATGTTAAAATGATGGACTTAGCATACATTTTTGTAAAATAATAAAATACTGTGGATTGCAATGAAATGCAAAACGGAGAAACCATTTTCATAAAATGCAAACCTACTAAATCACCTTCCCATTGCTTCAAACTGAGCTATGCCATGTTTTCATGCATCTTTTTTACATACATTGATTTTAAAGTACACAAATAATATTCTATCAATGATGATTCATTACATTATATTGGTATGTTAATGTTGAGATTGTTTTGACATGGTTCACCATGCATGAAAAATAAATATTATTAACATACAAGGTTACAGTTAATTTGAATGAAGGTACAGCATGGGGTTGCTGGTTGGATCACACTAAATGTAATTTTGCTCTGCAGTCTCAGTGAGATAAGCCAAGAGATTTGAACAAATAAAAGGATTTATACATGCGAGAAGCCCTCAGGCAAAAAGCTCTGCATATTGTAGAGACACTCTGGAACATATCATTAGCACAAATAGTCCTGTGGCTGTCGGTAACAATCTCTGTTTGCAAGTCGAGCCCTCCACCAAACCCTCCTCCTATCCCTCCCGCTTTCTCTATTACTACAGACACAGCTTTTAATATTCACTGGCGTTTGTGCTTGAGGTGGATCCATTTAAAGACATACAGCCCCCACAAAAAAAGCATGAAAAAAGTCTGTTAATGTCCTCCCTACCTAATCCAGAAAGAGGCATATGCTCTAATTTCAAAAGCACATTAGTTACAGCTTGTCACACAACCAAAGAGGACTCCAGGAGAGAGATTTAAATATATCTGCGAATGCTTCCGCTTTGCAAAAATTATTTTATAATTGTACCCAATTACAATTAGCTCAATTCATTAAACACGATAAGCAAAAGACTTGATTCAAAAGTTATTTACTCATGCAACAACATTGAGAGCGTTAGCTTTATTTCATCCTCCTGAGCATGCTGGCGTTGAATGAAAGTGGCACTCTGAGAACCTGTTCATAATTCCAGCACAAGCTCAAACTTGTGCTAATATTCAATTACAATGGATTAGTTGAGAAAAGTCCACCTCTTAACAGGCTCAAACAGTTAAAGCCGATTCCACGGATATACAAGAGAAGAAGAAAAAAAATCTCCAGCAATCCGCAGCACGCTGTTGGATCAACGCTAACATGCTTTAGCATGGGATTTGTCAGAGACACAATGAGAAGATGCTATTATGGCATCAAATACTTTTGCAAGATGACTGTGCTTCAACTTAATTGACCACACGCAGGACACGATGCCAGTGAAATAGAGAAGAAGAATCCTTTCAAAGCAGCAGTGTTCTAGCTCTATTCTTGAACAGAAGGGTTACAAGCTGAAAAGCCCCTGCTATTATATAGTGTTGAGCCTTTAGGGAGTACTTGAGGAAGTCATAATGGGACTTATCCCTATTTGATGTATTCATAATGTATGAAAGCCCTCTTGTAGAGAAAAGCTGTAATAGTCCAGAGGGCACTTAGCCTTCCAGTCAAATAAAATAAGTTCTACATTACCAACCTTTTAGTTGTTTTTTTTTTCTTCTCTCTTTTTTTGTGAAACATGTTTACACAGTTCATTACCACCAAACAGCATTTTGGGCCTCACCTCAAATTATCGCTAAGAGAGACTGCAATTAACACCCTAATGTGTACCCTAATCCAATTTGCTTTATGATCCACTAACTTATGCTTATGTTGAAACAGCCAATTTGCTTCCTTGTTAGGAGGTAAATGATACTGTCAAATTTGCATTATCTGTTCCACACCGAGAGGAAAATCTGAAGCGTATTTGTGAAATCAATAATCCATTAAATATTTTTTTTTTTTTACGATATAGGCCTAGTCATCACAGAAGTGTGATGTTTTTATACATTACGTGTGATGACACATTGTCGTTGAGCTTTTATTCCATCTCGGCAAAGAATGCATTGAAAACAAAGACAAAATGTACCTTTTCAAGTCCGTCCTCCTTTAGACTGACGATGTCCAAGTCGAAGTCGGTACGTAGCCCACTTGTCTTGTTGAATGACAGTCTCCCCGTCAAACCATCCCAGTGTGACTGAAAAAAATAGTATATCTACATATTTATACTCGTATTCAAGCAAATTCATTTAGTAAGTTTTACCAACTTTATTTTGGTATTGTAGAATACTATAAGTCTAAACCCCTGTGCAATCCTATGCAATTGATACAATAATCTTTTGGGGGCTTATGAAGTCTAATTGTTTCCTAATCAGAATGTAAAATAGGTGTTCATTCAACTAGGTTTTGAGGCTGTAGTTTACATTGCATTGGATTATATCGTGTACCCAATGTTTGTTCACACCTACTGTCTTGTACGTTTATGTACATAAGAAAATATTTGGTACACATTACAATATGACAAAAAAAAAAAATAATAAGCAGAGAGAAATGTACAACGAAAATTCACTCTCTCTCTCACACACACACACACACACGCACACACAGATCAAAAGTACAAACACAAACCATACAGGCTACATTTCCTTTTTTTAATTACATTTTACATCTCAACGCCTCCAACACATCTTCCCTAAAGATTACGGAGTTAATTAACAACCATCTCCTTTTTCTTGATTCCCCATGAGGGGTAAAAACACATAACTGCCCCCTATTACGAATCCCTGATACCCGCCACTTCCACGGACGTGTTTATAAGCAAACCCAGGCTACATACCGGCTCGTCTCACACTGATGCTAATGGTTGTAACCATCGTACCAAGATGTATTATTCATTTACTCTCTTCGTCTGTTGTGATCTTTCTGCAAAAACTGATTTTTAATTGTCTATCGGTGTCATATTCAATCAGTCACAGTGTGTGATGCCGGCACTACATCTCAAATAAGCCTTGGTACAATAGAGTAATCAATCCTTGTGTGTCGAGTTGCAGCACTTTTCTGATATTTAAAATCCGAAACTGTCACAACCCTAAAGGCTATAGCTCTCACTTGTCTTCCTTGTAGCTTGCCAAAATTTGTTGTGGGAAGATTGGAGCTTCAAGGAGAAATTTGTGGCACTCTCTTTTTTCAAACCCCTCATACCTCATTCCATCTGGCCTATCGCCACTGAGGTGGGTGGCATGTTCAAACGGCTCTAATTCAGAGAGTGACATAAATGCCTCAGCCACATCACCTCCGAAGGGCCAATTCGACCTTCAGAACATGTCAGATGCCTGTCTAGAAGAGAGTGTAAATCAGGCATGAGTATGTGCTTTTATAACCTAACACTACAGTGTTTTTGTATAAAGACAATGTAATGCTCTTTCGTTGGCCTTAGCCGTGATCACTACAAGTGACTAACATAGCTTCTAATGGTACAACCTGTTGGGAAAGCTAACAATACTCATTGTTTCAACTGACCCTATGTACCACACAAACAAAAAAAAAAACATTGTTTGTTGTGCATTGTAATGGTATAGGCCTTTGCGATATTGTGTTTGCACATTTGGCAGACAGGCAGGCATTGTTGCTCCAACTCAGACACAAACAATAGTATTCATGGGTGTTGTGCCAGTTGGGGATGTGCAGCTCAGACACATAATAATATCGGGCAACAGGTTTGAGAGCTAGATTTTACACAATACATTTTTGGTATTATAGGAATGGTTGAAAGCAGTCACATCATGAGTGGAAGGAGAGAATTTGCATTTTCTCAGCTTCCAACATAGCACTCACAATAAATATGCTGTTACAAATGGATGGTTGCACATTGTAACTCCAGTTCTAAAAATGAAGACAGACAACAGGGCTCTATACTTTAGGCTTAACCCCTCATTTTTGCCAAACCACATACTAAAAGTGGGATTACATGTACTTTCAGTTCATCCCTAAAGGCCCTGCCTCCACCACCTCCTTCAATTTACCACTGACCCTCTTCCTCATTTACTAGGTCTTGAATAACTAAAGAAGCAGCAGGGATGGTTTGCTAGAGAGCTCCTCCTGTATTCATAGAGCCAGGGTTAAAACGGCTTCACACAGGTTTCTCTATCTAACAGGCCTCTACAGATTTATGGCCCAATGCATGATAACTGCACCCCCTTCTTAACTGCTGACAAAACTTGGGTCAGCTTGTCTCTCTGGAGTGGCCAAGTGAGACTGCTTTAGTAGAAGGTGAGAAGATATAGGACACAACTAATAATATTATATATTGCTTTTGGCAAACTAGCTTTTGGAAATACAAGCACCAGTCTTTAATCCCGATAGGTCCAAATCCCAAGAAAGTCCTGAATACACATGGACTGTCATTACTAAACAGAAAAAGGAGGAAAACCAAGAGGGTTTAAAACATCTATCCTACCCCTCCTATCTTTGCAGGTCAAGAAAAGATGAGTGATCCCTGTATTTGAATACGAGTGGAGAGAAAGAGACTGGTGCCATTATGGAAGATCAGGCTTTGCTCTCGAGGATGCTGCCTGCTGGTGAAGGAAAGCCTTAGAGGAGCCACAAATGGTGGCCATTTCCAACCTCCCACTCACCCACACTTTCCCTAAAAGCAGATGCTTAAGGGGAATCAAAAAGTTATATTTTTTCTCCCTTTGAGCACTGATATTGCCCCTGTTTACCATTATTATTATTATTATTATTATTATAACATGAGTTCAGGGTCACCCTGGATTCTCTTCAGTCAAGTAGATGGACCACATGAGGAACCACACACACATGTCCATTCTTCCCTTTGTACACCTGGGTTGAATGTGCAGGCCAATGGACCTAAAGTGTGTGAGAGAGACTGCTTACCCACTACTCCCCCACCTCTCTCATTGGAGGAAAAGTGCAGGCCAGACAATTTGTGTGACATCTGAAGGTGGCCAGCTCCAGCCATAATGGCAGCCTACTCAGTGGTGTAACAATTGGACTCTGTAGCGTCTTTAACATCTTGATGGAGAAGGATGCTGTCATGCGGTGGTTAGGTCACTGTCATCACAGTAAATTTGAAGAGAGATCCTCTCTGTAAAATAAGCCCAAACTGGCTAGAAAGCATGTTTGAATCTAGTTGCAAATGCTGTCGGGTCGCTTACCATTAAGTCGTGTAAAGCACCGACAGAGAACTAGCCTGTGCATGGAGAGAATGTTTGGACGAAGCCATGGGTACTCAACCGAAGTTCTCATCCATTTTGCTAATGATAAGTGGCTGAGGAAAGAGGTTTAGCTTTGCCCTTTTATATGGACAGCCCCTCGTGGCCATCATTCGGATTGCTCTGTGGGTATATGCAAATGCAGTTGGGCAGGTTCCTGTTTAGAGGGTGAAGCCTGTGTAGAATACAGTAGATCCAGGAGGTTAAAGATTTAATTTAGCAATAATAGTGGCGATTATAGGAGGAAAAAACTAATGGAATTCCTACCTTTTTATAAACCACACCCAGGACAAGTACAAATTATTTTGTTGTTTGAACAAATCAATATACAAACAGTAGCATCTCTGCACACCCTTAATCTGCCATTTTGCACAGGCTTGTTTGTGTATTCTGAGGCACTGTCAGACTCTCATGTTAGATTAAATAAGAGCCGATTACACTAGTTGTGCTTTCAAAAGGTTACAGTACGTGCTTTCTGGAAAATAGGTTATGAATACAGGGAATTTATAAAGCTGACAACAACACTGCTTTGACGTGTCTATCAAGACTTGGTTTGCTTTGTGTGTGGATATGATTGATTTGCTGAGTAAATATCCAAGTCCCAAATGACAACACAGTCCTCACTCCACTCCTAGTGTCATGTTCACCACTCAATCAGTATGCTCTAATATCAATAACAGTTATATCAAATAGCAACAGGCCAAAGGTGTCCCATCACCTCTTTGATGAAACTCATGAAGCGCCCTCCAAATCTCCAGGGTTTGTGGCGGTGGCACTGCAGCGAGTTTACCGTCATCTGTGGAGCGTGCTGGTATGAGACGGATACAATGTGGACTGCATCATAGGTCAGAGCCGCATCTGTCTGAAATAAGGGGTGAACATTAATTCAGCTGATGCCTTTGGAAAGACTAACAGTTTGGTCACCATCAATCTAATCCCCACACTGATAAGGAAAGATCCAAATAGCTGGCTTTTTTTTTTTCTTTCTCATATCACTTTATACAGAAGTTACATTTTTTACATTTTCAGAGCAATTATAACCTGACTGTTAGGCCTCGATAATATTGCATGACGGTCTTTGAACTTTGTCACCATTTTTTCTATTCTGGAAAACAGACCTTTAAAAACAAAATAAAAACAATGAAGCTAATGATGAAAGAAAAAATGAAAGGGAATTTCATTGTATTATTTATCTACTTGAATGTAATATTAAATCAATAGGATTTGCACATTAGTGGACATATGACACAGAAACATTTAAGTAAATGAGCCTCCATTTAATTTGCTAGGTAATTAAGGTCAATATTTATAAAATGTTAGACCTACATGACCAATCAGCAATTAATTTCTGGCAGTATGTCACAAAAGGCCCTCTGTTTAATTAAGACCTGCACTATAATAACCATTTATTTCAGGCTATAGATCTATTTACTGACAACACTACTTTAGCTACACAATCCGTAACAGTCAGACAGCCTAAACAGCCTGTAGCTATGGATTCAACAAGAGCTGGAAGCTTTCCATAAAGATATTTATGTCTTGATAGCATAATTACATTTCTGCAGATTTGTTGGTAGAGCAAGATGTTCATAGCATGAATGAGCTATCTCATCCCAAACAGGCTGTACTGAGTTTGATATCTGGACTGTGTGGGCCATTGGAGTAAGCCAAAGTCTCTATCATTTTCGTAGAAACATACTGAGACAATTCCGCTTTATCCATTATAAACTATCCATTTGAAAAAGAATGGCTGTAAAGGGATGCACCTGGTCGGAAACAATGTGAAGGGAGAATGGCGCGTCCAAAGGATAATTGGTGCAAAATGGCGTAATGAGGGTTCTCTACAGCATCATATCATCCCCGTCTGTACTGTTGAAAGCGTAAAAGATAAACCAAAGGATTTGTGCTATTCTTGCCAATATCTGACCCTGCCATCAACATGCCCGAACAGGTTCAGGGATTTTAGCTCTCTGTGGCTTCAGCCTTTTGCCTGGATAATGGGAGAAGAAGTATACTCCACGGGTGTAATGACAGGTTGTTCTTTCTGAGACCCTTTAAATACCTCAGTGGTTCACCGAATTATGTACAGTACATACCTTGCATAACTAGGTGTAAACTTATTACACTTATATTTGTCTTCTAACCTTCCCTAATCAACATAAGACATTTTTTTCTAACAAGAATGTGTAAATAGGAGACATTTGGGTCCACACAATCCCAGGACAATAGTTGTTTGTAAGAGGCTGGAACCACTCAGTGTGGTTCTGATGTTTATACCACTTTTAAAATCACTTAAAATATGCATCTTTCCCATTCAACATTTAGTGGAACTGTAGCTGAACTTCTCAAATCTGTTGACATTTTTCATACAGTGTTCATGTTTTATTCATACATCCACAGCCTGTTTGTATACATCATAAGGTACTAATACAGTGATAACTGTATATAATGATATTAATTGCTGAGGTAAAATAGTTAGTTATGGTTTGCTGTTAAGGTTAAAACCATGTCTTACCATTGGGCACAAGCCATGATAGATAGATAGATGTGTTTCCTTTTATACTGACATTTTTGTGACTGACCTTAAATGGAACAAGAACACAGAAGTAATAAAACATACCGTCATGATGCCCTCCAGCAGGCCTGAGTCAGGTTTAGGTGGAATCTGCCTTTCCATCGACCATTTCTCCACAATGGACGCAACCTGGGGATTATCCACGTTGAGGATGCGGAAGCCGGTCATGTTGACACCACAGAAGCGATATGGCTCCAGGTCGATGGCCATCAGGTCCTTTAAAGAGACAACAGTAATAAAAGATGGATTCTCATTTAGTCTGCCAGCACTGAGCATCCTTGTTTTAAGTATTCATCCTGGATGCTTTCTGCTCACATGAAAAGAGAATGATGAAGCTGCTGATTAAAGCGATGCTATTTTAAGACCAAATAGAGTAAAAGGAAGGAGACACTCAATTCAGAGACTTTCAATGTCAAATTAGGAGATTTCAGCAAAGCGTCGGGAAGCGGTGTCTGTGTAATAAAAGAAATCTAAATAGCTCTGGTGGCAGAAGTCACTTTTCTGCTAGCAAACCCTTTAAGAATTGACAAATTGTTGTTGTTTTTGTGCCTACATAATACTGAATTACACTGCATGAACTCCAAGCATTTGATATACTTTTCTTAATCACGTTCATGTGGAAATCTTTATAGGTGCACATTTCTTATTTGGGAATTTCTTCTTTTTTTTTTTTCAAGCTCAGACAAATTAAAGAAAAAAACACAAATTACTTTGGATCATATTAATAATCCAATATGTGCATTCCCTTGGCAACTTCTTAGCAAAAAGCAATTCAATTTGAGCTGCTGTAATTTCTGGGGCAGCCATTGCAGCTGAAGTGTGAAGTCACATGTTGACACATGTCGTGACGGAATAGGCCAGGGGGCTTGGAAAAGACATTTGGATGAACATAGATATTTCATTAGCACCCTGTGGGGTTAGTGCCGGGGGAACGAGAGCGTGTAAGACACTTACTAAAGAACGGTTGCCGCCAGTCACTGAAATATTTCTCCTCTTTTATTGCTTTCCCACTAGAACGCAGTACAGTACTTTCTTTTGTGAGCAGAGATCAAAGTAAATCTCTGTTGTTCTATATGACATTCAAAAATGCTCAGAAAAGTAGATCAGGTTACAAGTTTCTTTGCTTTGAAGCTAAGAATACAAATAACTGGGACAGAATTGTTTGTAAAAAAATATAATTCGTCTTTTGTCACATCCTCATTTCTATCAGGGCATTTTGGGATGTCAGAAAAGGGACTTGTTCCAATTATAAGTTCACTTTTTTGCCGTACTGCCTTGTACACACATTTATGACACAAAATCAACATAATCCTCCTGAAGCATTACACTGAAATCTTTACCCAGACAACATGCCGTACATGTCTGAGTGCTGCTCACACAAGTGTTATGGAGGTGGCAAACATAACAAAGTTCTTAGCTTCAGGTTCACAGAGATAGCTATGACAGGTTCATTTTAAAGGACAAGGAAGTTATTACCCCACACTACTGCTGTTGCCTTTTCACGCTCTAATAAGTCGGCATTTCCCTCACCTCAGAAGATAAAACACAGACATCAGTGGATTTCATCGAGAGGAAATTGTATTGCCATGTAAAGCACGCAAGTATTCATCATTTTGAATCAAATCAAGCCGCCAGGTATAATCTCCTTAATAGTGTGTCTATCAATATGACAGTTTATTGCAGCATTAGAGATGTACCACACTCTGATTCCATAAAGATATCTTGGCGTCATTTGGAAAAATATTGTTGTCGTAGAAAATCCCATCAAATAAAAGTTTCTAAGCTAATCCTCTAGTAAATATTTTTCTTTCTTCTCTTCTGCAAGGAAACTGTTAACACATAAATCAGTGCGCTGGCAATTTAAGTGAGTTTTTGGTCTTCCTAGTAAAGCAATAGACGCGCTATACAGACATAGCGTATGGCAGAACAATGTCATTGCCACTCTGTCAAGTGTGAAAGATGACACACATCATGCCTGGACCTTTTGTGTCATATCACATTATCACAACGGACTGGACGTGTGTGAGCGAGAAAGGCAGAAACAGAGACGATAACGGAGAGTGAAAGGAACAGCAAACATCATGCTGGTATTCATTTCCATTCAGTCTGTTTGTCTCCAGATAGTCGGCATCTCTGTGACGAGCAGCAATGGCTCCCTGCTGTGTCTGCTTGTATTAGTCAGGCCAGATCTTTTTTTTTTTTAGCAGAGTGAGAACTTGCTCAAGATGGGAACGAAACTGTAACATTATCCAGGTTGCGTTTAACATATTTGATAGAAGAAAAACATTTTTTTTTTACTTACATTTGAGACTTAATGCTTCTTGCCCTGTCTGAGAAACTTATTCCTACTAAAGACATACACTCAGCTGCCAGTTTATTAGGTACACCTAGCTTATACGAAGGCAGTCGAACACGGCATTCCTGTAATAAATCCTACCTTCATGAATGAAAGAATAACGCTCAGTTTGTGTGGATTCAACGTGATCATTTTGGAGGCTTTTGGTGTGGTGAATTGTACAGAGGTGTTTAGTTACTTAACCTCATTGATATACTTGGGGTGGACAAAATAATAGGAACACCTGTCAATATAACAATACAATTCGACAGCGCAACAACCTGCAGCCACCAAAATGACAAAAAAAGTTGAATCAACCAAAAGAACATTATTTACATTATTCATTCATTCATGAAGGTAGTTTTTGTGCTACTATTCCGTTTACATTTGAATAATGCTCACAATGTATCAAAAATATATGGCATTTAATGTAATTATATATCATATAAGAGCTCACAGAGGACCAATTTTTGTCTTTTCCAAACTTGGAAACCACATTCAGTTCTGTTACTCAAGCTGTTGTCTTTTATGCTGCCATCTCAAAGACTTCTGTTGACTTCACTATAAAGCAGAGTGTTTACTAAAGCACACTGAAGACTCCATTATGCCTCCAGCTTGTCAAACAAAATTGATATTATGGACTTGGTCCAAACCCCATTGGCAATTAGCCACTATTCATCAAAAACTCAAGCAGTGGGAGATGAGAACAAACGAGACTCTTATTAGCATTAACAAGCATGGTACATTACCAGAGTGGTGAAGATATAGTGGTAATATTCTGTCATCATCCCCATGGTCTGGGCCTGGAAGGACATGGAGACAGTGGATGGGAAAGAAAG
Organism: Bovichtus variegatus; assembly: GCA_943593645.1. Classification (NCBI taxonomy): domain Eukaryota; kingdom Metazoa; phylum Chordata; class Actinopteri; order Perciformes; family Bovichtidae; genus Bovichtus; species Bovichtus variegatus. The sequence continues at coordinate 8,247,926 of CALSCE010010638.1, forward strand.
TGTGAATGAATAGAGACAGGATGGAGAAAATGGTCATTTTATCATGTCAGAGCATTTTTAGAATCAACTGCACAGTCAGAACAAACAATACCAAAGAGATGATCAAAAAGACTTCATCAGTAAAGAAACAAATAGCCAGGTTTTAATGAGCATGTTGACTAACACGCTGTTCATTTTTTGGGCAAGTTTCTGCTCTCACTTGTCGGGATTTCTGCACCATATGTGGTCCACAGAATTACAGAAGAGCAACAGTACTTGATGCTTTTTCTATGCATTTAAATGGTTTGCAATGGCTCGGTGCACGTGACGTTATTCCAGCAGAGGAGAGAGCCTTCAATCAAAAGAGCTCGGTAATCTTCGCCTCATATCCGAACGCTCCATCACTGCCACTTGTTTCACTCAATCTACATTCAAAGGCACCACATTCCCATGGCGCCTATTCTTCCCATTTAATTGTACCATCTGTCGTGAAAACAAAAGCCAAGGTTATGTAAATAAGATGCTATGCTTATGTGAAGGCAAATTTAGTTCTCCATCTATCGACATCAAGCCAAATACATGACATTGAAACTTTGGGTCACGTTTTGTGTTGTGAGCAGGAGTTTTCATTAATTAAAGTATTTTTTCCACTGCTGCCTGATGGATTTACAGTATGATACAATGTCATTCTGTACACATTTCTGTTCATCAACCTCTTATTTTGGTAAACCTCCATATATCCCTATTGCCACCAATACAGTGGCAGGGTCACAGCACACAAATAAAAAGAGTTCTTTCAGAAGACCACAGGGACATGCTTTTTCTCCTATCCAATCTCAGAGGGAATATAACCTGACAGAAGCATGTTGAGTGCAGTTGAGCCTGTCAGGGCGAAGACAGGACCCGACATATTGCTGAGAATCATGGCATGACAAACGAGATATTCCAAGGGCATAATGCAGTACTTCATATTTAAACCCTGTTAAAATAGTCGCGTCAGATCCTCCTTCAAATGCGTGACCCTGCTGTACCAGTCAAGACACATTACACATTAATTCAATTCTGTCCTTTGAATGCTTCTAATTGTCGTGGATAGGACCAACCTTTCTGTAAAGCTGTAAATGGAGCCGACTGCAAATCTTAAAATACTGTAGTTCAGTAGCTCGTACATGTTGTCATTGCTGCCTGCAAATCAAAGATAGGTAATATAGGGATATAAGAAAGTCATTTTAGGTTTCTGTCACACGGAATTTTATTGAGTAATCTTCCAATATTAATAGTGGCAAGATTTACAAGATATCTAAAATATACCTATATCTTTTTTTTGTGTTTAATCTATATTATGGTTATTTTTAAGCAGCAAGGGCTAAAGTTCTCTGTTTCATCCTCTCAAATGTCAATATTAGCAGTGTTTTTTTGTGTGATTTATTTCAATAAACTGAATATTTTGGGGTTGTGTACTCTTGGTGGAAGAAGACAAGCTAATTGAATATGTCAACTCTGGCTTTTGGAACTTGTTATGGCTATTTATCACTGTTTTTTTTTTGTTTTTTTTTACATTTTACAGGCCAAGATTAACTGAGAAAATAATCAGCAGTTAGCCAGTATTTAAAATATACTGTATCTTATTCACAGCCCTAATCTATATCGAATGACTATGATAGACGGGTAATATGGCTCAGTTGCCACACAAAGCAGTTAAACTCGTAACCAATCACCTACGTTCCCTTATTTTGTAAAGCTGGAGTCTGTGCTGCAGTCCACTGACAATTTGGTCATGGACGGAAACTGTCTGAAGCATTTTTGCCTCAAAACCTTCTCTCACTTCTTCTCTCAAGAGGACACTGATTCCTCAGTGTGAGATGTGCACACTGGCCAACAGCGAATATATGTCAACTTAGATCTCAATAACTTGAGAGGACTGACTTATTTAAATAACTTGGGAGGGGATGATGCATTTGGTAAACATGTTAACAGAAGCTGACAGCACACTAAATGGAGGGGGTTGGTGGGGGGGGGGCATACATAAAGCATTAGACCACCTGCACAATCTCTACTCTGTTCATCATACTGACAGTTCTTTGTTGACTGACAATTATTATTTATATCAAAATAAGTTTTGATATAAATAGCTTTTTGGATCTTATGCCTCTTTGTGGGATGTATATTAAAGTCTAGCCAACATGAAATCCATCCGTTGGTGTTTGTTTTAACACGATAACAATGTATCGTACTGTAACAGAATAAGGCCATACTTAAAAAATATATATATTATTACCCCAGATGGTAAACCCCAGATGTATCGAAAGGTGAAGACCTAAGATCCATTGCAAGAACTACACATCAACCCAGTTTTACGGATTATAATACAAAGCCAGTTTCAACCGTACAACCAAAACGAACATCTGCGTGACCACAGCTCGACATGTTTCTCTGCTGAACATCATAGGAAGATTGTTCACTCCGGGAAATATATCCCCCACACGTACACAATTATAGATTGGTCAGTTTTAGATTTGATATCTGCTGTTGGACACTACTGTAGTTGTCTCACCTTGTTAATGTATTCTGAGAAGGCAGGTGGCACAAGTGGACATCCCATACTGTCTCACAGCAGAATTTCACTGCTGCTAAATTATTACCGACACACCTTCTGCTGTTACTCTCCTCCCAAGTTCTTGGCAAGTCAAAGCCTCCGTGTTTCTATCACAACACATCAGATCAAACGACTGCTACAGAATCAACTGGTGACAGCAGTGTGGAAGAGGACCTCATGCTTTCAAATGTTCGGCCATGTTAAGATCTGACTGACATCTGGAGGCCTGTGCCACACTCTCTCACTAACCTGCTTCAGGACCTGTGCAGCCATGTGGTGACTGCAGTCAAAGATGATACGAAACTCCCGGCTTCTCTTCATTTCTTTGAGGAGGGGTCTCGTGTCCTGCGAGTCGAGAGGAAGCTGACGGATCTTTAGCCTGATGTTGTACCTGGACGGGGCCATTATCAGCTCCTGTAGTCTTATAAGACCTGAAGAAAAGAAACGGTACAAATAAAGACATGGCCAACAGCATCACACAGAAAAATGCAGTCCCATTGTTGTAGTTCATTGTTTTTAGTGGAGCTGAGTCCTTTGCACGTGTGCACTGCGTTTATGAGAATACAGTAACATTACATAATAGTATAACAACAGTTCACCTGTGCTGTCATCATATACGACAGTGGCTGTTTTCCATTTGAGAAACTGCACCAGGTCCAGGATAGCATAGCTTAGTGAAGAATAATCCGGGTATAAATTGGCATAAAAGCTGTCCCTGTTGTCCATGGGGTGATGTTTCCATCGCACCTGGACGTGCGGCACTTCCAATGCGTTGCAGATGGACTGCACGGCGTTTGACGATGAACTATGTGAGGGCCCAAATATTGCCACCACACCTAAAGACAGCTGGTCACAAGCTAGAGAAGAGCAAGAGAAGAAAGCGTGAGAATAAAGTGCGTTGCCTCTTCAGTCACAGTCCATTTATTAAAGTCTCCCAAATACTTGCTCCACTAAATACCAAACTTTGATTTCTGAGCCAAAGACATCATGATTATCCAACTAATACAGATACTTTTTTTGTGTCTTGACTGACCAGATTCTTCTCCACACTGTAATCCTTAAATAAGCACAGAGCAAGCCACTCACCTTTTCTCGACGCCTCAAAACTGTCGTAGATATTAATCCTCTGTATGTCATATGTCAATGTTGTGTTTGGCAACAAAGTCCTGTTTCTGTTAATGTTATTGACAGCAAATTTAAAGGCAAGCTCCTCCGCGCTAACAAGTGAAACGGGTCCATCGGTTTGTTCAAAAATCCCACCTGAAAAACAAAAGAGAAAGAGACGTAAGCCCCATGACAATTGGTCTCCAACATAATTACAAGCAAAAGGAGAAACACGGTCACAATTACAGATGGGGCTGAATGGACAAAATATTTATAGGCATTTGCACTTAGGACTAGCAGTGAGGGGAGCAGCGCACATAACACAAGCTATTAAATTTGCTCAGCAAACATGGAGCAACCCTCTCCATTTCCAGAGAAGGCTGAAAAAACCAATATCAGCTTTGAAGTCTAAAGCCATAGTGGATTTTAGGAGTGTGTTTGTGTGTGTGTGTGTGTGTGTGTGTGTGTCTGTCTGTTCCATCAGAGCAGCAGGATATCTCAGGCTCTTGTCTTTCCATTAAGATCTCCTTTTATTTCACCGGAATACCACATTGGGGGAGCAGATAACTGGACGAGGGCACTCTTCTTCTACATAAAATTCAAAGGGAAGTATTTTTCCATCTTTTTAGATGGGCTGGACAACTGCTCAAAACTTACAAAACATGTTTATGAGCACATCAAAGTAGGGTTTTGCTTTGGTGGTGTGTATCAGACCATCGTGTCCGCACTACAGTGTAGAGGGAAAATTTTTTTTATTTTTCAATAGTTTGCAAAATGAATGGTTCTTTTTATGATATTGGTTCTGCAAGGCAGACCATAAAACTTAAACAACCAAAATAAAGTATTCAATTTAGGTCACTTAAAGGGGAACTCCATAGATATTATACATATAGACCAGTTTATTTGGAGAGAAGGGGTGTATAATGTCTTCTGTAACTCTGAAAGGAGCTTTCTAAATGATGATGTCATGGAATTGGAGACTCACAGTTAAAAACAATATAACAGAAAGCCTGCGTTGCATGGAGCTTGAAAGAAGTGAATATTGTTGCTTATTTTGGAAATGTATTAGAATTTATTCCACACTATGGACGAGGGTATCTGGGCCTCTGTTTCTTAAGTCTTGACTTTTTTGAATCTATCTCTTATGATGTCTCTTGTCATATACTGAATTGTCCTAACAGAGGAAACCCAGCCAGAAAAAGAAGAGAAATACAGTTATTTTTGTCTCGTTTTTTTTTAACACAGAATATTCAAAAGTCAGAGTATTTTTCTTTAATATTGTCCTGTCAGGTCCTCTGCATCTAACATTACAATATTAGTGCAAGTTCCACCAATTGGGTGTAATTGGTAAAGTAACAAACATTACATACTGACAAATGTAAGACAACAAAGCCCCTCTGTAGTTCAGCTGAAGCCCTTAAGAAGACAGTTTAGACAGCTTCTTCAAGGCTTCAGTCTTGATGCCTGTAGGAGCATCAGCTTATGGAGAGACTGGCTCCTCCACCTGCACTCTCATCACGTTATCTATTTCAATAACAAAGCAAAATGTCTCTGACATTTTCCGTCAATTGTGAAAAAAGTTCACCGTCATCAAAAGTTCCAAATGTCTGTACTTAAGTTTAACGTTTATGGCCATCATCTGAGTCATAAAGACAACCTTTTGAAAACCTGTTTTCTCCGCATTGAGAGCACAACATTTCTAAACACTAAATCACTGAAGTTATTTCTGCATCCTGTTTGTGCTGATTTTGAGTCAGATTTCTCTTTAGGATAACCTTAAGATATCTAAATTAAAATGACACAACTAAGAGAAAAGCAGCAAATCCTCACATTCAAAACGTGGGACCTATGACCATCTTTGCCATTTTTGCTTGATAATTGGCAGAAATGTACTAATGACCGAATAGGTGCCAATTACTTTTCTGACGATCGACTAATTAATTACATTAATTAATTAATTACATTTCACTGGAATATTGATATTAATATGATTGCCCTCGGTCGGATGATCGTAATCCTTCTTGAAATAATCTTTAAAAAAAATTATTAGGCTATATAATAAAAGTCACAGAAAAAAAAGCACTAAAAAGGCTGTAATTTAATTAGGCCTAATGGGATTTAAAGAGCACATAGTAATTTATTTTTATTTTAGTGTTTTGTGTGTGTCATTTGCGTTAAAGGTTTTGCTTTCCCATGGCCTACCACAAAAATACTGCCTGCCAACCTGGTATTATTTCACTAATCCGAGAGAATACCTGGTTGCAGAGAGCTGAGCTTGGAAACAGCACCTGTGACCCGCTGATGCCCCTGAACACACCCCTGATGCCTGGATAAATGACTCGCATATCTCTGCTGCTGTAGGCAGAGTGGCAATTCTGGAAGCCAAGCTCATCTTACTATTTATGACTCAAAGCCTCCCTGGATTGTGAGGGGACGTGATGCATAAACCGCCCGGTGGAATGCGTCACATTAAAATAAATGAATCCTTCCATTTCATGGGGAAATCTCATTAGAGTACATTAAGTAATTGCTGGAGTATATAGTAATTTGACTGTTAAGAGGATAAAATGTGCATTGCTCAGAAGCACTTTAACAAATTTAATAAACAGGGGGAAACCTGCTCCTTGGGAGGAAAATCCTGCGGATAATTTGCTTTGCCCTTTTCAGAATTGTGCCATAAGCACAATAGTCTTAATGCCTTAATGTACAAGAGCTCCCGCAACTCCGTCCAATAAGGGATAAGCAGTAGCACCGCACACAATTTACTATAATGATGTAGAGATTGGAATATTTTGGAACATGTTTACAAATTCCCATTTAAACAACCACACTGAATGTTCGTTATTGCAATGCACGCGTGCAAATTGAGATGCATGAAATTCAGACTTGTTCTTGTGAATCTCAGTCAAAAGGCTTCAAATTAGCATGTCTCCAATAGACAAGAACACAAAGGGCTTTAATTAGTCTCTAAGGTCCTACCACAATATATAAATCAGCCACTAATTGCAGCTGTTTCCATAATTTGTCCTTTGAGGACTTTGTGGATAAGCTGCATTCAGATGTATGTGAAGAGAGGACGACTCGAATTTAACTCTTAAACTGCAGAAAGTGAAACCAGACCATTCAAACTTAACAGAAACATTAACAGACAGTAGCTACAGTGTACAATATAAATACACTGTTACAGTATGTGTAAGTAATATAAAACAAATAAGGCTAGTCAGCTTTTAATCATTTACTGTATCCTCCAGGAAGTATTTTCCTAATTTCTTAAATGACAAATGTGCACTGCTAGTTTTACCCTAAGGCTTCAGTAACTAAAATAACAAGCCTGAGACAACATCTGCAGCTGATGAACCGTATCCCAGTGGTGTTATAATGGTGCCAACATGTATCATAGCGTATGTGAAGCTTCGTAGATTTAAAGATCTTGTCACACAAAGCAAAGGCATCAAGAAAGTACAAAGTCGTTATATATATATACAGGCAGTTAACCAACTGCAAGGTAATGGATCACGGAATACTGCATTCAGTATCTGATATACTATATAAATACACATATTTAGAAAGATTTACTATGAAATGTGGCCAACGTGCACAAATTGCTATTACATATGCTAATAAATCCTACATAAATAAAACATTTGGCCTGCATGCAAATGAGAGCCTTTGGTAATCTGTGGTTTTGATAAAAGCTGAGTTTTGTTCTTAAACAAAAGCTGTGAGTGCGGAGGGGTCTGCAAGGCCTGAAGGAACTGACAGAGACAAGCTTTGCCGAGTCAAATGCAGAGGTTTCACATTTCAGCTGTACATGCCCTTGCAAAAAAGATCCATGTTGTAGCATAAAAGCCCCACATGTTATGTTCCGGCAAACAACGTGGGCAAGTGCACAAGCATAAACCCACCCTCTGCTGTTATGTGGTGGCAAACTGCCTGCAAGCCAGATTAGCTTGGAATCATCTGGGTACCGCTGAAAATACTTATTTTTAACATCTACTGCATTTACAGACTTGAGACTTCAAAGAGAGTGATCTGAGTGACAGAATGACAGTCTGCCAAAACAAAGCAACATTAAAATAGAATGATGCTGGGGTTGTTTGTGTTTGTAGTTTGTTTTGGTTTGATGACTTTTACAACATGTTTGTGAAGTTATTCATCATACAGTCGAAAAGTGACATTGTGCCAATGCATTTAACATGTTTCCGCTATATTACACTTACTGATAGTTCTCATTTTCTCATTTCTGATAAAATTAAACTACCTAAAATAGATGGGTTTTATTTATTTTTCTTAATATGTTAGTTGTATTGGCTTAAATCAATTGTTGCTTTCTTATTAAATGTCTTCTGTTTGTTGAATGAAGTATACAGTGATTCATTTATTCTAATCTCAAAACTGCTGTATGATAAAATGCAGTCTGGTATGTTGTTTTCCCAGCTATGATTATTCATTCATTCAATTGTTTGGGCTTACATTCAAGATTGGAGAAGTCATATTTGTTTGCTAATGAGAATATGTTTGTCCCCTGTCCTTTATTTATTTATTTAAATAATCACACAACACAACCCAAGGAATCGGAAACTTTCGATTATCAACTGAAATCTTTGTCGTTTAAACAGTTATTTGTTTCTTTCCGTTCTATCTAACAATATGTGCGTTTCAAAATAAATGCAGTACCAACGGTTTTAAAGCAAGGCAAGGTCATTCTTGGTATCGGCACTTTCCACTACTGAGGTAAAAACTGTGATACTATTGCCCTTGTTCAACATGGGATCTGTGCAGGCGAGAGGTGAGAGACATGACCTTTGCTGTTATTTTTCTGACGAGCAACAATTTGAACTCACTTGCTGTTACAAGCAGCTTCACACCAACATTGAATAGGATTTCATTAGCTCACGTGTCCCTCTAAACCTGGGTTAGGACAGCTGTTTTATTGTTTTTGTTGACATAAACAACACATGAGACACACTGTGTTAAGATCGCAATCAAATTGCAAATCAAAATTAGTATTTCTACTTTATATAAAAACAAAAATTCATAACCTCAGGACATAGATCATAATAGATGCACACATAATGTAAATACAAGTAGATATATATTAATATTTTATTTGTATTGCCCTCCGTTGTATGTTACATTGTGCTTGTTAAAATAAATTCCTTGCCACGAGACAAACCAATGCGGAAGACCAAACAATGAAAATAACTCATTATGCTCACGGATACATATGTGCTCGCCAACTGCATCTCGGAGTGTTGCTCTTTTGTACTTTGTTTTCACTGGTGGGATTCCCAATCTCCCTGTGAATAGCTCCCTGTCTCCCTGGTGGTGCAACAGCACTCAGTTACACAATGATGGCAGCAAACAATGACCAGCACAAAGCACACACACGAACCACCATGGACGTTTAGAAATGCAGCCAATTTTCGGGAAGAATGTGTTCCCTCATAATTAAGGGCAACAACACAACACTTGGGACTAACTGTGATACAGCACAATACGGAAACCAGCGGTTAAGTTAGCCAATACTGCAGTTTGTACCGTACAATGTAAAAGCACAAAAAAATCAGGCCAAGAATCTGTTACATTTAATCAATGATAAGTATCACGAGAGGAAATTAAGGGTGCTGGTTAATTAATGTTGTCTGGCAGCTTGTTGGCTCATTAGTTAGCAAAGTCACCTCACAGCAAGAAGGTTCTGGGTTTGATCTTAGCTTTGGTTCTTCTCCCCATGTTCTCTTGCGCTCCCCCCCCCCCACCACTGCTGTGGTTTCCTCATGCAGTTTAAACACATGCAGGTCAGGTGAATGTAACACTCTAAAATTGCCTTAGCGTGTTAGTGTGCATGTGTTTGTCGAAGTGTTAGCCCTGCGGCGAATCAGTGACCTGTTCAGGGTGTTCACGTGTCTTTCTTCTAATGCTGCAATCACCCTTTAACCCTTATCAAGAATGCGGGGGCATAGATGAGCGCTTGATTAATTACTCTGCTAACTAATGATTTAAAAATCAACAAACGAATGTTTAAATCTTACCAATAGAGGACCACTTGTATAGAGCTGCAGTCAGGAGGGATCTCTGGTTTTCTCATTCTGTATTCCCATTAAAAATATATATCTTTATTACGATTAACATAAAATCATGGGTAATGTTACAGTCCTATAGGATTATGTAAGTAGCACCGGTTTTAATTATTCCATCTTTTGTTTCTGAGAAAATGTTTTGTCCATCGTACTGTCTGTTAGTGTGTTATAGAATAGGGGCAGACAATGGGAACATATAGAGGCCCACATGCTACGCTAATCTCTATTGGCTACATCTTTCATCAGACAGTTTGCATTTCTTGGCTTGAACAAAGTGTTAACTGTTGGATCATAAAGGTTGTTACTGTTGCTATTGTTAACACTAAAAGTTTGATGAATGTGATAGCAACTGACGGGTCTGTGCTGACATGCTAATGGTTGTGAGCATGTGAGCTGCAAAATGCTACAGCTGAATATTAACAGTGTCAAGGACTTATGAGTCTGTGGGAATTTTAATTACAGAAGTGTTAAGCTTTTTTCTTTTTTTTCTTTTTACGCGTGTGCTCATTTTGCGTTGCAGCCAGACACCAGTCAAACTGTGGGAGCACCAAGGAGGCTTGTTGAAAGCATACAATAGTGTTGGTCTATTTTAGTTTTAGCCAAAAAACGACAACAAAAACACTTCACATTAACAAATAAAATGAAAAATAAAGTACAAAATAACATTTTAAATATCATAAATATGTCGCTTTATATGTTTTGTATTTAATCTTACAAGTGCTATGCATATGTTTACAGACACACGATTAAAAGATGTGAGGAGCAAAAGGAGGAAGTTATTTGTTGAATCCATTATGTGTTTCTTATGTATGTTTAGTAAAAAAAATAAATAAATAAAAAAGCGTTCTTAGAGGGTCTTGATAATGTGGATGATTGTGTTGTATATGTAAACTAAGGAGTATTAAACTTTAAACAATTACAGGGGCTGTGTTGTCGTTGGCATCTGCTTCTGAGTGTGTGTGTTCACTGGTAATGCATGAACATTTACATAAACGGAAGAATAAAGCCTGTACTTAAGTTTAATGACAGCTTCAATTCTGGTCAACAATGACATTATACTAAGCTCTTATTAATGTCTGTTTAATCCCTTTTAAAACAATAAACTGTTACTGCATTCTCTAAACATATAGTAAGACAACACTTGTCATTACACAGGCACTTGTGTTCTCGAGCGTCGTAATCATGCTTTAATAAAGACGCATTCAAATGTTCTGTAACAGCACTGCTAGATTCTGGTTACAATATTACATATCAATAGCACTCTGGCATAAATAATTTGGATTTAATAAACGTAACTATTTACTGACACATGGTAAATATATTTAACATAATATAGTGAGTTGAATTATGTTCTAATCATACCAGAATATCAAATTAGCCCTGACAAATGAACCTCTGTATGAGCAACTTGAACCATGCTGTCAGTAAGGAGATTGGTTATGAGTTACTTTACTTATTCATAACTTGACAGTGAATTGATCAGAGGCGTTCTGGCAAGGAAAATACGGTTTAACTGCAATTTCACCCAGAGGGGTTTAGCAGTTTACAGCTCCCGAACAAACGCTGTGGATATTTAAACTAAACAAATGAACATTCTGACTTATGATATACCCAGCATCTAATATATGTGTTGTCCACTCAATATTTGAGTTTGGAGAGATTTGAGTACAAACACTTTAAGCAGTCGTCTTGATAGTGGCACAAACATAAAAAGAGTACCGCCATGTTACTGTACCCTCACCACCTCAAATTATGAGGAAATAAACATTTGCTTCAGTGTTTGAAGCTGGTTGACACGTTTGCCAAAGACACACAAATCTAGCTTTCGCCCCCTCCCAGCGTGCACCAGTGGCATCTGGTCTAAATTTAGGAAAGCTAGGAATGATGGATTGTGCTCTCATATGTGAAAAACTTACTTCCAAATGCGAATATTGCATTGCATTGGGAACAATTGAAAAAAATATGCAAACCAACTGTTATAAAATGTATAATATAAAAGTGTCCTACAACAGATTATAATTGACATTATTGACGTGAAGACCAGTGCACTTGTAACACATATACACATCGTTATCTATTTGAAATCCCAAGCAATATACATCAGGTAAGATATTTCCCAGTAGATTTATCACCTTTGGGAATAAAACCCTCTATATATTTATTCATGGTGCAACATTTGCAGCCGGTTTACGCACACCCACACACACTATTTCTTCTTGGAGCATACTGAAGATAAAGCTTGCCTCAGTGACTTGTCTCACACACAGACACACTCTCTGCGAAGCTGACTCGAATTAGAGCTTCCATTTGTCACTCAGACTGATTCATGCGGTCTTCATTGTTTTCTTAATGAGGTATTTAACTTACTATTTGTAACTAACAATAACGTGGCAAATAATTGTTTTCTCAAATGCTCCGCCTCATAGCAATCCATTATGTAGAATGAGTGTTTATATTTCTTACTTTGACAGGCTGTGCATATAGTAAATGTTTTGTTGTATTATTTCCTTATTTCTTCTCACCACTGAAGGCGTTAGTGTATCATAAACTATTTTTCGCTGTACTACAGGATACAAAGCAATATAAGCATATCGGTATTGACGGCAGCAGGAACGTCTAGTGATGGACAGATGACGCAGGTTCAAATATACTTAAATATTAACTACTTGTCCGACAAAGACCAGAGCCAGTCCCACGCAGACTGCTCCGAAGCTTTACCGTATTCAAAACATTATAAAATGCAACAAAAATGCATATCATGCCGAGACATTTCACTATGAGAAAAATGGTTAATGCTTAAATTTCTAAAATCTTATCTTCAAATAGTGAAATCAACAGTTAGTGACAATGTTTTAAGTGGTACATCGTTTAGACAAATGTGCCATGTGTGTACAGCTTTAACGGCTCATAATATATTATCATATAAATTGAATTTGGGCTTCTAATGTTTGAGTCCATAATGGGAAAGGCTGTTTTAATTATGTTATTTCTCCCTCTAACTCACTGTCCGCTTTGAATCTCCATCCAGCTCCATCACAGCTGAGAGGCATTCTTATTTATTTGATACGATTAGTAGTACTCATGCAGCCCTATAATGTTGTGATATCTCCTCTGTCAGAGGACTGTCAGGTAACAACACATTTGTAAAATCTAATTTTATGCTCAAGTGGTTCTGCTTCTGCAATTTATCGCAGCTATCGCTCACCCTCTCCCCTGCTCGCTCTTGCCCGCTCTCCCTCACTCCCTCTCCCTCTCCAGTCTCCACCCTCTCTTCCCAGCTTAGTGAGGTGTTTTGATCTCATTATCATTCCCAAACATTCACACCGGATAATCTGTCAGGGCGGGAGCCTGTGCTCTGCACCGTACAGGGCACCCCGGTCATGATTAGGGGTGTCGGGGCGTGCTTGCAATGAAAATCCCTTCTTTTTTTTTTCTCCTTTTAAACTAAACTACAAGTAATGAGTATATTTTTCTCCCTGCATGCTATAAAAGTCGGCTGTGTCAATTAGATCCTTTAGTAAAGAGAAACTGCCTCATACTGTATGAGGAAAATTGTGGTTCAATCCGGCGAGGAGACAGAATTGATTAGCCAAACCGAGCAGCGGGACTCAGGTGCCCTTTTGCAAACCACAAATCCCTTTCCAGAAACACTGCACAATGCACAGTGAACCTCCATTAGACAATCCTGTTCCACAATGCACGATACAAACAGCCACCTCCCCCGTCTGTGGCCTATTGTTGTCAAGGAGGTAAAACCCTCCCTATGCCAAATCCTCACCTCACCGCCAGTTCAATCAAAGGTTCTGCCAGGAAAACGGGGAGCAACACAATGGTAACTAATGCCAGGTGGATGGGGGCTCGGAGCTGTGCCAAGCTACCTGTGTCCATCACCATCCCTACCTCATCCATCTCTTCACCCGCTGCCACCTTTCTTTGTCCACATATGGTGGTAGAAAATATGCAGACCTGCAGCCTTGGCACTTTGTCATAGTGGGAAACAAAGGTGGCCAACAGCAGGAAAAAGCTCCACAATTTGCATAAACAACAGCTTTGGAAAGTGCCTCTTCAATAGTGTGTGTGTGTGTGCGTGTGTGTTTTTAGGAAGTGGACTTACATAAAGATAAATGCAGGATACAGTTAAATATAGTATCCGTGGCAACATTTCTGTGGTTTAAGAATACAGTACGCATACTTTGCGGTGTATGTTTTGTCTTGTCAAAGAGCAATAAGACGCCTCTAAACCCATGTAATACAAAACTAAATGTATATTTTGTTTTGTGATACATATATTTCTGACCCATATTCCCAACTTGGATACAGACTATTATTAAAAGTCTTATCTGGCTAATCAACTTCGAATCTCTTTAAGCTCACTGCAACATGATATTGTGCCTCGAAGATACTCATCCGCACATACCAGCTGTGAAGCCTCATGCTTATTCTGTCGTTGGCCATGTTTACCCTCTATCGCTATCTCAACATTGTCAGGAGCGTTCATCCATGTGTGAAAATGGCAGGGCTCAAACATTTCTGTGAAAAAAATAATAAAAAAAGGGAATTGACCTTGTAACGGTTAACTTTTAAATGGTAATCCAACACTAAGGCACATAGTGCAGACACCTGCTGGCTCTTTACTGCACAGTGTGTGCTGAAACGTTCAAGCACTCTGTACTTCTGGCCACAATTCAAGTGGCGTCACGTTGGGTGTTTTTCATCAGCTAATAAAAGTAAAAAAACGTGAGTGAAATAAATGATTTATGCATGACATAACATTATTTGTGCAACAACAATGAGAAAATAATACAACAACATGGTATACAAGTGACACACCGTGATTATATTTGAAAGGCTAAATGCAGAATGTTTTCAGACACTGGCGTAAGAGAACTACTTTTGCAAGTAACTCAATACAAACAAACGACTGAGGGCTTTCCCCGAGTCTTGAAAAGGAAAAAAATAAACAATTTGAAGTATGAAACATTTTATAAAACATTTTTAACCCTTAAACCACTTACATTTTGATCACAACCATGAAGTAGACAATAAACAAATTATAGCCTTTGCAGGACAGCTGGGTATGTTTAAGATTGCTTCTGAAAATATAGGTTGTCGACCACAAACACATGGCTGTGTTCCTTTTTCCCGGCTGGACCCCCAAGTGGGCTCTATCAGCCGGGCAAGCAAAACATTTCTGTCAGCATCTCAGCTGCTAACGCAGTTGAGTACAGGCATTGTTCAAACAGACAACAGCACTGTGTGGAGAAATGCATTCTTCCGATGAGACCGCTGCGTTGACACAGCAGGGGTGCCACCACAGAGGGATTTGGCAAAAAAAAAAAAACCTGCAGGTTTGTCAGGCAAAAAAGTAGAACCTGGCTCCACTTCATCTGCAGTGTTATGAGACAACATATGGCAGAGCTCTGCGTTGGCCAATCAAGTACTATACATGCATGCTGATGATCCTAGAGACGGAGGATGAAATGATTCGCCGCGATAACTTGACAGAGTTCCTCACAGTATTGCATCTGTTAAGCTTTGGATGTAATGGATTTACTACTTAAACTGGCCTGCTTTGCATTTCATCGTCTCACCGGTATTTGCAATAACACACCCCCACCGACACAGACCCGTGCGCTGCTTAATGCGGGGCTGTTTTCAGTCTGAGCACTCTGTTCCGTACAAAACACACACACACTAAAAAGGACTTTTATATCCTCACAATACGTATACTGCCTGCAGAAGTTTGATGTCTTTTTGCCTTTGTATGTCGTTCGAGGAAGTTGGTACAAGAAGTGCCGATACTGAACGTTTGAAGTTACAGAAAACAGTTTGAAGAACTTCTTTTAAGTCCTTTCATTACTGTACGTTACATTTTATGTTACAATCAATATAACGTGAGGTGTGTCGGTAATAGACTTCCACCTCAACGCTTCACCGTAGAGTTTTATGTTCATATGCTTTGTGTCGGGTCACTTGGTGACTCCAGGGCTTCATTTTCATTAGAAGCACTTTGGAAGGCCCTTTTGATTTTACCGTCACAAACCTGTTGCGGACCAATTGACTTATCCTGAGGGTTAAAGCACCACAGTCAGTCTCTAAAGTGGAAGGTTAGATAACTACTCTGGGTCACTAAAAAGTGTGCAGTGTAATTGACATTGATTTTACAACTAAAGGTTCAATTAATATCAAGGCCTTTGTTTATCCCTGCAAGCTGCTTCAAAGTCCATACTAAAATGGAAAGGCATTGTTTAATTTAGGCCATCTTATCACTGCGCAGTTTTGACAACCACTTAGTTGCTTTAATGCTTAACATAATTAGAACAAGAGTTTGAGTTCAGCTACGTATAAAACTCTTTGACAGTGCTATTATCGTCCCCCACCCACAGAAATTAGCGTCTTTTGCCAGGGGCAGAATGAAAACAGGACGCAAGTTTCGTTTTATGATCTCCCGTCTTACTTTTGTAAAAGGCAGTAAACATCTTAGACAGGCTTTTATTGCATTTGCACGACCGAAAAAAAACCACACAGAACTTGAATGTAACCCAAATAATGACAAAGAGGCAGACATTTTAATATTTGTAATTGACTAAATGGCACTAAAATGCAGCATATAAGTATGTCATAGAGACGAATAAGGGCCTTGAGCTGAGAGGTTGACAAGGGTCTGAAGACAAGAGTCACCCTGTTTTTCAAAGTCATTGCAGGCGCGGCTAAATATAAATCTGCCCCACTTATTATTGGACGGACCACACATGCAAAGTTAATGTAGACAAATGAGGGGGAGGTGCAGGTCAGATCATTTGGGACACCTCTGGCTAGTTTCTGGGACAGGAGGCACTCGAATGGAAATTCACTGTGCGTTCACATCGTCTGGAACAAGACCAATCTTAGCACATCTGAATTGAAGCCCTGGGCGCTCATTTCTATCCACATTCTTCTATTTTTTCTGGTGGTATGAGGAGGGAGATTATTCCCCTCAGGGCACGTAGAAGGGGCCATGTACTCATGAGGATTAGCAGAGAGCACAGAGCGATGAATGTGAGGGACCAGTCAACCGAGGGACATTAACTGATACCTTCTGAACGAATTTCGACATTTATAGAATCTAAATTTAAGTCTCGACAGGTAGACTTTTTTTTATTTTAAGACACTGCAGTAAAATATATCATATTAAAAAGCCCAGTAGTGCAAAAAACGATTCTTAATGATCAGCTTCAAAGCACATTCCCTCATGACTGTACATAACTCAGCGTGTTTGACTGCACGGAGGTGATTGACAGCCTACATGAAGCCTCTCTTGTAAACACACTATCCATGGACAGTCGTGTAGTTTCATGAAACCGACGCGGCAAGATATGTATGTTTTAATCACACAGATATACAAGGAATATTTGTTCTCTTTTTCTAAACTCTATTTCAAAACCCACTTGTTAAATAAACTTCTCAATCTACAGCTTCCAGACCTCAGCGTTGTCCCGCGGAGGATAAGACAAAACAAAATGTTAAGATTGTGTGAGGAAGCTGTTATGAATGAGAGCCGTTTATTCTCAGTGTGGAGAACAAAATGTGCAGAGCTTATATTTTAGTTCTTTTTCAAACATGGCTCGACTATTGTAGGTTTATAATAAAAGCTGGCTGTTTTATCACAGAGCACAAGCATTATTCCGAAGCACTTTGCACCGTCTTTTCAAAGCCGATTAGAACACGGAGAAGGAGGCCAGCTCATCCTTGCAAAGGCAAGATATTTACATTTCGGTGCCATGTGCAGGGAATTTTAATTTGGCTGCTACGATTTAACACGCCGGCTTCCTAGTAGTTTCACACATGAGTGCTTAATGGCTTCGTTAACATCCTGAGGGACTTTCCTCATTACCTGATCTGGTCAGCTCTGACAGGTGCAACGAGTCTCATCACTGATCTTTGTTCATGGTGCCAAGTTCCCTCGCACCATCGATCGCGGTGAAATCGAAATCAAAGAAACACATGTGAGTCAAAAAGCCAAAGCACAAAAACGAAAAGTCAGTCAGTGGCATAAGGGAATAATTCTAATGAGATCAGTGCCCTTGACAAAAATATACGGCCCAAAGTTAAATATCTAAATTATTCCCGTATTGCCTCTTTGAGTATCTTTGGACGCAGACCAAGAACACCATTAGGCCATTTAAAACAAACCCATTAAGCATGTGTTTCATTCCACGGGCACTGATAAAGTCCTAAAGCAATGCTGTGGAAAATGCTTAAATTTTTTTTTATTTGTTTTCCTCTATTAAATACACCAAAAATATTCAATTGCCAGCTGTATGTGCCCTTGAATCTGAGAATGCCGCAATATATTATTTACGGTCTTCTAGCATTCCATGTATTTATCTGTACTTCATTGAGACGCCCTGCCAGGACATAATTCAAAAATATTTTAATAAAACATCACATATCAAATACTAGCCTGAAGGTCACTGAAGTTGTCCGGAATTGAAGACGGTTCATCTTCCTTAAAACATGTTTCCAAGCATCCAAGCAACCTTGTGTGACATATTAAAAAAAAAATCTCAAAATGAGCAATGTTCAAGATCATCCTGTTTTATCAAACCGTTCTTTGCTTTTGCATAATCTGTATTATGAAAACATAAAGTGTACCCCTGATTTGTCTTATGGCCACTCTTATCCAACTAAGCTTATCATATAAGATGTTATGACATTTGATTTGAAGAAATATCATTTGAAGGGGAGTCGATGAAAGAGTTCGAAAGGCAACATCCTGACCACCAGCTTGTTTTCTCAGATCGCTTCCTCCACACTCGCCCACCGAGTGATGGTCACACACGCTGCACAGCATAAATTGTCTTCACTGCTTCGCTTTGATACCTGACATGGACCGGGCTTCCTGCTAAAGCAGCTCCGTGCGGAGAACTGACACTTTGCCAACGCTTTGTTGTTGAGAGAACACGTAACATGTGTGCACCTTGTGAATCACCCCCACAACAGACTGTGCATCATGTCTGGTCACTCACCTGGAAAACACAGTGGAAATACTGACCTGTCTGGAATAATGATTTAAAATCAGACATCAGACAACTTTAGAGACTTAAAAACTGTATGTGGAATAAATCTGTGAGATATAAATAGAGAACATTGTTGTTTAAAGGCCATGCAAATGTTTGGTAAATCATTTAAATCACCGTCGCACCAATTTGAGCAAGATCAAGTAAAGCGATCAGTTATGACAAGCAGCCGCAGGAGCTGTAAATATGTTTGGAACATGATAACTTTTAATAAAACTGGCTCCATTCTATGGATTGTTTTTCACAATGAAGCCTGCTATTATAACGTTTGTGACCTTGTTTAAGTGCTCACTTAAGAAAGTCTGTTATTTCTGGTTAGATTATTATTCAAAAGTGAGACACAGTTTTTTAAATTCCATTCATAGTGAATTTTGTTTGTGAGTGCTTAATAAGCTTAGGGAATGTGATGTTAATAGGGGTGCAACTAATGATTATTTTCATTATTTAATTTTTGCAGATTATTTTCTCAATTAATTGATTACGCCTTTGGTCTATAAAATGTCAGAAAATAGCAAAAAATGTCTATCAGTAATTTCTAAAGCCCCAGGTGATGTCACCAACATCAACCAACAGTCCAAAACCCAAACATACTCCGTTTACAATGATATCAAATAGAGAAAAACAATAAATCCTCACATTGGAGAAGCTGCGATGAGACAATGTTTGGAATAAGAAAAGTTACTACAAAATAGTTGCTAATTATTAATCGACTAATTCCAGTTGTTTATCCAAATAATTGAAAAGAAATATAATGATTAAAAGAAACTCCACTTTAGAAACATGTACATACATGCACATCTTAGATAAACATACAAATAAATAATTACCTCAAGTTATTTGCTGGGTAATTTAATAATGGGATGCTTTTATGTATTGCAGATTTTATTGTCTTTCAACACACTTAGAGTGAAATCTTGGCACATTGTGTTGTTAAAGTGCAATGTTACTAAACAATCAGGCAGTTATCACATAATCGATAGCTCTCACTTCTTTTTGGTACATGGGTTTGCTACAAAGTATCACAAGGCCATACAAGACATCATAAAAACTTCATTCCTCCCACTGCAGAGTAATTTATGCCACCTGTGCTGATGGCATTTTCCTCTGCCAAATGAAAAAGGCAAGAAATCTCAAATGAAGTGAAAAAGGATTGAGGCAAATCCATACCTCATACTAACCTCACCTTCTTGTGCAGTCAAGTCTCAGTGCTTTTATCTGGCAGGCCTAATGCTATTGATGGGCTGTTGAAAAAGAATAGAAAATCCCCTTGCTACAACAGCATTTTGGCTGCTTAGCATTTGTGGGAATACACAGTAGGAGCATTATGGGAGCAGATTATTTATTTTGAATGAGAGGCAATTCGATACCTTTGGTCCAATGGGAGAAGCTAAAATGTGTTCCTGGTGCAAAACAAGCGGGCAAGCGGAGACTTGAGAAATCCATTGGGGGAGAGGAGCGACCGAGGTGCTGAATTGAATAATAACAAAAAAACGACAAAGCCGACAAACTCTAAAACCTCAGAGCTGACAAGTTCATTACCCGCTGAAACCACCTGGCTAACAGCTTTTCTTATGAGGATTTTACTAATAAAAGGTTTCAAAAAATAACTGCACATGCTGCAATTTCTGTCCGGCCACCGCAATGCTTGTGGCTCGGTGTCAAATAGAGGTCATGTTTTCAATCCCATATTTCCTCTTCTCACACTTTCTATAGCTACCGTTACTTATCAAACCAAGAATGTTTTTCTTCAATTATTTAACTGCAGAGGCTGCAGCTTGTCCAGTTCATACAAAATGCATTTTGATGAATACGAATGAGCGCTAAATCGAAAAATTGTTTTCATGATTGGACAGATTAGGTAGAAGAACTATCAATGATGCTAAGTGGTAGGGTGAGGTTACAGACACGCAAATGTACAAGACGCATGCATGTGCATACAAACGCAGAGAGGAGACTCCACAGTAGTTTTGTATCAACATACTGAAGAAACGTTGTTAATTAAAAATGTCTGCGAGGTCACAAAAGATTAATACTGAACATATCATTAAAATGTTCACTGACAGCTGTATATCACTTTTTTTCTTTTCAATAATATCCATTGGTAGAAATGAATTGTTAATAAACGTTATGTTTAGGCTCTCAGTTAATGTTAGGGAGAGATTGTTGTCTTAATTAAATATTGAAAACTTTCTGTGTTTCTCACAAAAAAAAACACATCGAGGTATCCTTTCCTCACAAAACATTTGCAAAGCCGATTCCTGTAATGTTTGCAATGTTTCAGTCGTACATTGTCTACATCCACTCATTTTCTTCACTGTATATTTGGCCGCATTACTGTTTTAATTAGTACCACCAACTGTCAATCCGCGGAATAACACTCAACATATGGCAGGATGCGAATCGAGTCGGCAGATCTTGCATTTGTGCGTTTGTGTCCTCATGCGCATGCAAGATACAAACAAAGGCTGGGACCCACTCGTAAAGACGTAGTCGAGAACTCCACAGGGTACCTTTTTTAATCAAGGCGGTTTTGTTGCCTAAGCGTAAGTGCAGGACTCAGCATATTTGAACCCCGGTCTCTGGTGTCAAAGTCTTAGCTTTGTTCGCCCGCAGTCACATCTAGAACTTCCTACGTCAATAACATAATCCACGTCACTTCTCGTGGACGGGGTTGTGCTGTGGCAGGTTGGTGAATGCTCTTGTAATGTTGGGTATTTATTGCAGACACTCCTTGAAATTTGGTGGGACCCTGCCCTGTAGCCTGCAACACACAGAGAGAACAGTGCAATTGTTTTCTTCTCCCAATCTATCGCAGTATAATAAAGGCCATATGCCAGGAGGCAGCCACTAAATACGCCTGGTCAATCTCAAGGGTGCTTGTGGGATCAAGAGACCGAAGCAAACATAACGCGTTTCCTAAAGAGAGGCAGCAGTGTGGCGAGAAGAGCAGAGTAGCACGCAGAGAAACACCCGTGATGCACTTCCTTAAGGACTTTCACACAGTGCTAGTTTAGTAACAGTCACTCCAAACGGCAGTACTTGGAATGCGAAAGCGAAGATACTGTAAAGCCAAGTGAGAGGATGGAGTCAAGGACCTATTTTGTCATTCGCAGCAGAGAGGCCCTGAAGCGTTAAGATGTTTGAAGAAACTTAAATATGAACTGCTCTACCTTGTCCATGATATCCTGTTACAGTTTTCTGAGGGGGCCATGGCAGACGGTAGAAAATCAAGACGTACAGCTGCACAAGTGTTGTGCATCACTGAGTCCAGATCCCAAACATCAGGGGAGCCTCACTGTCAACTTATAAAGGACACTGCACTTAATCATTTCGAGTGTCTGGAGGAATCAGGAAGGGATGGTTCATGAGTCATTACATGTGATGCGTAATGTTTCAGGCACTGTCATAATCCGTTAACCGACTTAATTAAAAAGCTGAGTGACTCTGCAATCATAATTCGGTCTACTGCAGAACAGACATCCCCTGTTTGTTTATATAACCTGATTTCAAATGGGGACAGTCAGTCAAAATCAAGTCATCACTTGGTAATGCCCTTGTGAATGGGTAGAGCGCCACCAATGACTCATGAAATATGTTACTCCGATCACAGGTTACATCCACGCCATCAATCCTCAAGATTAATTTGGCTTGGGAGATGAGTTATTCAATAATTCATTGTGTATATTTGCATGCAAATTAATCCTTATTCCATGTGACAAGGAGAATTAAATGATTGCTTACCTGGTAATTTGGGTATAATTATTATTCTTTCAATCTACGGTCTACAGGGTTTGTTGTTAAGACACATTTCCAGTATGGATGTGTTCAAAAGATGAAAATAGCAAAGACTAGAGCATATGGAAATGATGGATGTTGTTCATCTCCTAGGAAGAGATGTATTATTGATATGTTACACTGGATATTAAATGATCATGTTTTTGTCATGTGTGCTGATGAAAAAATATTGTGTTGCCATGTTTTCCTGTAAGTTTATTTTTTACTTAAAGCGAAAAGAACACAAGTACCTTCTTCCCCTTCAAACCTTAAGAGATACAAAGCAATTAAGCTTGCTCAGCACCCACCTCTCGCTCCCTCTGGTGAGCCACATTTAGCCTTCATATCTGTAGTGAAGTTACTGTATGAAATTTGACACTAACAGCAGATTTTATTTTCCTTGAAGAGCATTCATGCAAAACAAAATAAAGACAGGAAAATGCCTGGGTCAGCATTGACTTCATACTTAAAGAGAGTGGATAATGAACAATCTTTGCATGACAAAGACTTAAGATAACGTTTTTCTTCACCTGAATTCAGTGTATTTTTTTTATAATATACAGTATATTACGCTTCTACTGTGGACTGCAGCCACAACATTCAGGAAACTTTTTCACCGGCTGCCGCTGCAGAGGCATTAAAGTTGCTAGAAAAGGAAGCCAAAACACCTTGATCGCCCCCTGGTGGCTGGCTGAAGAGAAGCGCTTGATTTGACAAGCAGAGGACGCATTTTAAACGTCAATATGGTGATCATGTTCATTTAATTGTGGGAAGCCAAAATTGTAATTGCGACTAATATTCAATTAATTGTGTAGACCTATTAAAATGTTCAGCATTTTATTGATGAACCATAACCGTACTGAAGATGCGTTAGCTATAGGTCAAAATAAACATCACATTTTTTCAAGAGTGACAATAAAGTCCTATTCTACAGGGAAGTAGCTGTGGTACTTGTGCATTCGCAATTCAAACTGAAGGTCAACTTGATTAAGAATAAAGTTGGATAGGAATTAATTCATGTGAAACTGTTAACTCCAGAGTGAACTCTAATTATACAAGTCTACAGAATGGAAACTGTAGCACTTCAATGACCTCAAAGGCAGCTTTTCATTCACTGCTTATTCCAATACAGTTGAAAGACAGAGAGTTATTGTACCAGTTCACTATAATTACTGTTCAACAACAACCCCTTACTTTGACATTTTAAAAGTGCAACTTGAAATCTACAAAGCATGCCACTGGAACAGGAAGAATAGATTGATTTCATTACCTTTTAAATAAATATGGAATAGAGGGAGGACTGACCGCAATCCATGTAGTTTTACAAACAGCCCACTGATTAAAAAAAAAAAAAAAAAACATGATATCAGAAACACTTGATACAGCCCTCTCTTCACAGGAACAAGTATATCCTTTTTACTCACACCTACTGTCTACCTGTCAAAAGCCTTCACTGCTGGCTCCCTTCCTTCACTGCCAGCCCCCTTCACTAGTCGAGCCTATTCACAATTGCAGGCCCCCTATTGTGGTCTGTCAGATGTCAGCCTCAGACATAGTGCACCACTGCGCTGGAGTCTCCGGAGCTAACTGTCACTTATTTTTTCCTGTGCTCCTCTTGAGTAAAAGGAGCAAAAAGCACCGAAACCTATTTAGGGAGGGAAGATGTTGCCGGAGCCGTCAGCTAGTGCTAGAAATCATTAAGGCATACACATGTTGGGCGCCATGTAACATTCGTTTTTGTCAGCGATGCTGCTACAATAGGGAAATCTTAAGGCAATTGGCTTTGTGAGTGAGTGTGTCCGTGTGTATTGTTATCCCTTATCTTATTTATCATTTAGATATAAAGGATGTGCAATGATTCAATGTTTTGAATCGAAAAAATTTAATACTGAAATCCT
Organism: Bovichtus variegatus; assembly: GCA_943593645.1. Classification (NCBI taxonomy): domain Eukaryota; kingdom Metazoa; phylum Chordata; class Actinopteri; order Perciformes; family Bovichtidae; genus Bovichtus; species Bovichtus variegatus. The sequence continues at coordinate 8,272,416 of CALSCE010010638.1, forward strand.
AATTGTGATTATCTCATTAAATTTGCTGTGTCACTCATAACAACTTTGCAGTTCCCCTCAGTGCTATGGAGCATTTTATCATCTTCAGCTCATTCTTTTGCTTTTAAAGCTGTTTTGTTCTCTCTCACCTAGGGATGGGTATCGGAACCCGACAGTGAACTGGCCCCGGCTCCAAAGGTACCGGTTCTTTTACCGTTTCTTTTTAACACTTTGGTGTAATTTATAATTGCGCTGCAGCATCTCCTCTGCTCTCTGTGCTCTCACACACACACACACACACACACACACACACACACACACACAC